>CP139509.1:469346658-469546426 GCA_021014915.2 Artemisia tridentata subsp. tridentata | reverse complement strand
AGTACAACAGCGATAGCTACCTACAACTATTTGGTTTACAATACTTTGGCTATTCGAGGTTGCTAAGGTCGAGGCAGCTATGACAGCCTAAAAGTCCAATATTAGAAGAAGTTGAAACTTCAAAACCGTAAAAGTATGGAAAAGTCACCAAAGGTATATCTACACGTAAACTACATAAAGCTAATGCTTTAAATGTCATAAGGATTATTTCAAAGTTTTTAGTTTTCAAAATTAAGAACTTGTAAGTTGTAAAGGGTTTATCTCAATTCTTGAATGTTGAAAATCTTCAAATGGCAAGTATAAAGGACACATTGAAACTTATGTGTATGTCTGAATTGTTGGAAACTTTTTACAAGTATCATTCCCATATGTACACGCATGTATCCGTATATCCGATTGTATGTATGTAACTCGATTTGTTTGGTACTAGACGAGTATCATACATAGCAACGGGATTTTATAGCGGCATATAGTTGTAATGATATTTTAATTAAGTGTTTTGTGTAACCATAATATCACCATAACTACTACCGTTATAAAATCTCGTTGCTATGCACGGTGTATCCCATTTCTTGAAAATTCAAAAATCTTCAAAATTTAAAACTAATTAAGGAAACTTAATTAATTAATTATGTAGTAAATGATGAATAATTGTACTCCATATGTGTGTATGATATAGTTGACTAAGTATGTTTGTACAGTTGTACATGTGTTTATGAGTGTACATTTGTAAAATTCATTGAAACGAAATTAATACATATAGTTTTACATAAATTGCATATATATCTTTGGTATAAGTTTTTGATGCACATGGGACAATAATTTTTATGCATGCAAAGGATATATATGCAATTTTGCATCTTTGGAGGGGTATATATGCAAATGCCCCAGAAACTTTGTAAAAAAACTAGACGAGTACCCGTGCATAGCAACGAGATTTTATAGCGGCATATAGTTGTAATGATATTTTGGTTAAGCGTTTTGTGTAACGTTTTGTGTAACCAAAATATCACAACTATCTTCCGCTATAAACTCCCGTTGCTATGCACGGGTACTCGTCTAGTGTTCATAATGGTTAAATGATACAAGCGATAGGTTTCCTTCCATATACACTTCCAATGGTTGAAAGTTTGAAATCATAACCTTTAAGATCTTGATCTAGCTATTATTATTTTTTTTATTTTATGATCCCACTAAAACAAAAATGAGTCCAACTTTAATGGGATCTTAAAACGTATATGATTTAAAATAAGATCTCGGTCTTACCATTAGTAAGATATCGATCCGATTCGATAATACTTCCTTTTAATTAACCTAACTAATAAACTATAAATGAATGGATTTTGTTGAAGTAAAACAATAAAATAGGCGTGGATAATTATAAATGTTTTGTAAGAATAAAATATACAGATATTTAGATTAAAAGATTCGGCGTTAGTAATAACCGATTATATATTTTAGTATTCTAAAACATTAAACGTTGCATTTTCACATTATTATAACTTTGAAAACTTTTCATTCTTCATGAATTTCCTATACAATCGGCTTTGAATACGAATTACTAGACATATAAGACATTTGAACATTTAGGTAGGATCTTCCGATCTCAATCCTGTCTTACAATTCTGATCTTGGAAAGACAAAAACGACCCATAGTAAGATCTCGATCTTGACAGCTTTGGTTGAATCGAAAATATATTTCACAAGTTGACGAGGAATGTCCCTGTGATTTGATTAAGTTTAACGTTTTTAAAAAACATTTCCATCTAGTACTCGTGAGCAATTTTGATTTTATAAAAAATACAGTGACCCAAAAGGTATCAATAACGATAAAAAATAATGTTTTGTATGAAGAAACTAAGTTTCGTGTGAATTATCTCTCCAAGCAAATTCTTAGATACATGTTAGGTTTTTTTTACGAAAGATTAATTTTCCATAGATAATGTTTAAAAGTTAATCGACTACTACCAAGGTTGCATAGTGGTCAGGTGTTTTTATGTTCTCATAAAAAGTCTTAGGTTCAAAACTCACTAGAATCACATTTGAAGGTGGTCATATAAAAAAACTCATGAACGCTCACTGGAATAACCTACTCAAGTCAAGTACGTCTAAGTCAAATAACTCCCGCTATCCACAAATATTTTCTCTAAAAGGAAAAAGAAAAAGAAAAAAAATCCATCCGTTTACCCGTCTATGATTGTTTAAAGTTATGTCCTCAATCAATCAATCAACCTAATAATGCTTTTTCTTAGATTAAATTACATAAATGGTCCTTGTGGTTTGTCGAAAATTTCATCTATCGTCCCTCAAACTTAAAAGTTGCATATATCGTCCCTATCACCTCCAAAGAATAACACTCGTGGTCCTTTTTTGAGGTGATAGGGACGATATATGCAACTTAAAAAAATTTCACCTATCGTCTCTAAATGGACCACGAGTGTTATTCTTTGAAGGTAATAAGAACGATATATGCAACTTTTAAGTTTGAGGGACAATAGGCAAAAATTTTGACAAATCACAGGGACCATTTATGTAATTTACTCTTTTTCTTATCTTGAGGCAATGTTACTTTTGGCTTTATCATGCCAAATTGATTGGTTACAAATGCAAATATGTTCCGGGTCATGCTCACGTACTCTATTGGCTATATTTGGTGAAAGTAGCAGTGAGCAGTAGCAGTGAGCTGTGAGCAATGAGCTGTGTTTGGTGAAAGTAGCAGTAAGCAGTAGCAGTGAGTTGTGAGCAATGAGCTATGAACAGTAGCTGTGAGCAGTAGCCACAGCTCACAGCTTCTTAAAGAAACATTGAAAAAATGAGCTTTTCTAAAAAATAGCAAAGCTCATCGCTCATTTGTCAAACGAACAATAAAAATCAAAAAGCTCATCGCCCACCGCTTATCACACCAAAAAGCTTCAAAAAAACTCCACGCCAAACATAATCAATTGTCTCTACAGGTTGAAACCTGCCATAAATAAAATATTAGCATATCTTTTTGTCATAAATTGTTTCAAAAGTATCATTCAGTTTCAAAGCAAAAGTATTTAAAACATTGATATTCATTGATAGCGAAATATTTGCATCCTTATTATGTTAATGCTTATGAATTGCTTTATATCTATTACAGCATCCACTATCATGGTTTTTAAATAGGCTTAAAACATTTTGAAGAAGTTTATAAATTTGTGAACTATATTCAGAAACCATTTCAATTCTATGTGGAATGAAAAGTTATAAGATCTTGGAGAGGTCTAAACTATTTTCTAATTTCTTTTTTATTTTTCTTTTTGAAAATGTTAGTTGTGTTTTATGATATATCTATTAGAGCATCCACTATTGTGTTTTATTTTTCTTCCTGTTAGCTAATAAAAGTCAAAATTGAATTAGATTAGTTAAACTTTTGAGAAATTTGGTAGAGAAAAAAAAAATATGAAAATATGATGGCCTTGTGAGTTTTTATTTTTTTATTATTATTTTTTTTTCAATTCGAACTTTAGTGTAAATAAACCTTATATTTTGATTGGTTAATTAAATTTACAATCAACCTAAACTTTTAAAAAGAGGTTAATCTTAAATCTAATTTTATGACCCTAGATATAATATTCTCAATTTTCATAATTTCTATAAGTATATAGATATTTAACAAAAACCACAATGACAATTTATTTAATTAACTCTAAATTCAACACGTTGAAAGGTACTTGTCAACTATAAACTATGAAAAAGGGTTTTTTTTTGCATATATATCTTTCCAAAAATGCAAAATTGCATATACATCCAAAGTGTGCATAAAAAATATTGTATTATGTGATTCAAAAACTTGTGCAAAGGATATATATTTACCTCATACAATTATTCACTTTGATGGGAGGAATATATGTGCAATTTAGCCCATGAAAAAACAGTCTTTAGTGGAGATGTTTTAATGGAATCATGATAGGTCAATGAGGTCAAATCGTTTGGCTTTTACAACAACTAATGGGAATAATGATGCGAATTTTGGACGTTATTCTAATTTCAGTCTTTGAGTGTCGCAATTTAGTGTACCCCACACCATAGGCGGTTTCGAATTTTGACAAAAAATAATGGAATCTTATTCCAGGAAATCCTCACCACTTCACAATTTTTTATTTTTTATTTTTTATTTTAATTATTACTCATATTATTATTTTTTTTAAACCGTAAATTTTTAAAATCTACACCACATATCTCATAAATTCTATCTCACATATATGACTTGAACATAAAACTTCTAAGTTGATGAGCTACTCATATAACACTGGACAAAAAAACCTATGATCTTTACAAATTTTTAATACACAGTCATGTTTGTTGGAATATGGTAGTTGGATACGCACGTTATGCAACTAGAAGTACGTGAGCCTATTGGGGGCACACACGTTAAGACACAAAGAGTACGTTTATTATGTATTTAATATATGTAACTCGTTTATATTTATTAAATATATAATATGTTTCACGAAATATATTTAATGAATTGTTAGTTTAACCGTTAGACGTTATAGACTAATTAATACACGTTAAATAAAAAGAGAATGGTTAAAGTGTCGGTTTTCGAAAAGTGTTGGAGTTAAATACAAGAACTTGTTGGACAAGTTTTGTTAACTATATAAACACCCTTGAGGTGTTCTTATGCTGGCAGCCAACACACACGACATTCATTAACCCTAAAAGAAAAAAGCCACAAAATAAAACCAATCCGTATGTTTTCTTTGTTCTCCGTGTTCGACAAATCAGAAAACATATACCATACATGCATGCAATTGGTTATCATACATATACCATACACGGATGCAATTGGTGAACATATGCATACTTGTTATTAATAAGCATGCATGTTTTTTGTAATAAAACCAGATTGCTTCTATTATTATAACAACAAAGGAGTTATAGTCCAATGGTTATGTTACTTGGTGTTGTAGTAACAGACTTGGGTTCGATGCCCATGACAGTCTGTCGACGTGTTGTGTTAGCAACCGTAGAGGTATCTATTTTAGATACTTTATATTCAAGAATAATCGCTAAAAGGTACGCTTTTATTATTCGTATTGTGTTAACCTATTTGTCATAACTAGATCCATCCGCTGCGCACTCGTAGCTAAATTGGTTACCTAGAATTATTAAATCACAACATTGGCATCACGAGTCAAATCGTTTTGGCATCTAGGGTTACACAAATTAAAATTAGAATATATGCCTAGATACACGCCTATATTTGATTTTAATTATCCGTTGCGATTATTTATTGTTTTTCTTTATTATATGTTTAATTGTTAATATAGTAAAGATATGCAAATCTTTAGCATAAAGAAAATAAAGAAAATATTATGTTAGATCTTGCATTAATTAAATATTAAAAGTTAATATAGTATTAAAAGAAGTATTAATTACTTGTTAATCTACACGCCATTTTATCACTTTATGTGTATACCCCTATGTGTAAATTTTAAGTCTATGCCAGCCACCCAAGAACACGTGCATTTGGCTTGGCCTCTTTGGTCAGACCTTAGGGTCATTCCAACCCATGGCGACTTTTACTCTTTAGTCAGACCTTTGGTGATCATTGCACGTTCTTGCTTGGTCGACTTAATTCGAGTATACTTGGTCAGACCTTGGACCCGAGGCATAAGATGAGACTAAACATGCTCATGACATTATTACTTGTTTACTGATAACGCTCAAATCTAACATGTTTTATTAGCGTTATTCTTATGATTATGCATGTTATTTGGTTGTATTTGTGAACATTTTACGCTTAAAAGGTGCAAAAGATGTGTTTAGGTTCAGGTCCAACTATGTCGAAGGAAATAGAGAAAAAGATGAAGAAAAGTCGACAAAATCAAGTAAATATGCACGAAGTGAAGTTTTCCGTTCAAGATAAAGATTCATGCTATGATTATGTTCAAGTTCAAGAGAAATATGTGAAAATGAAGTCAAGATTAAGTGCCAAGAAGTGTGTTAAAAGTTGGAGCTCCATGCTAGCTTGAAGCCAAATTATGTGAAGAAAGTTGGGTCCAAACCCAAGGTTTAAGTTTCCAAACCCAAGGTTTAAGAAGGGGAGCTCATGCCTGAGGTTTAGCCGTCGCCCATGCCCAAGGTTTACATTTCAAACCTGAGGTTTACAGAAAAACTGAAATGAAGAGTTGCATTAACTCTCAATTTTAAGCACCATAAAGATTAGAGGCCGACCATATACTCCTATTAACTAATTTTCCTGCATCTTAATGACCCTTTGTGGCCAAGGAATATGCTTGGTGGCCAAGGATTCTTCAACTACAAATAGAAGTGCTTGGTTAAGTGTTTTTAACTACTCTTATCAATCTTTTTATCAATAATTTGTCATACCTTTACAACCACTTGGAGGATTCTCTCCTACCACTCCCCACCATTTCTAGAGGTGTTGGGGAGTTGGTTTGGTCTTCATCAGCATGACATATAACTTGATCATTCCTACACCATAAGGTTTGATCATAGTTCACACCAATTAAACCATATACATCACCAACAATCCTTATTACCAAACACCCCTAAGTCATATACTCACAACATGAGGTCGATTTCCAGGAAGGTTTAGGGATGGAGGCTTTGTATTTTGGTAGTTTCTTTTGGTTGTAATCACATGGTTGGAATTGTAGCACTCGATGCCTTGACTTTAATGTTTGGTATTGTTTCTATTTAAATTCAATCATATTAATGTCTTTGCTTATGTTGATTATGAGAATTCCTTTGTGTGTTGTGTTACTTGTTTGATTACTATTATCTCTTTATGATTGTTTGAGGAATTATATATACTTTCGTGTGAATGATTGACTTAATAGTTGGTTAGAGAAAGTGATTGTTCTCATTAGTTTGTTTAAATATAATTCGTATTCTAAAACTTGTTGATTAAACATTGTTGGATTTAAAGGATGAAAAGATTTCTAATATTGTTTAATTCCAAGAAGTTGAAGGCCAAAATGGATTGGTATTTGATAATTGACAACTATTGAATATTCAAGTTTTTATATGAATTCGGAAATATTTAATCACGTGATTGGGTCGAAAGAACTCATAAGAACTAATGTTACTAATCATCTTTTTCATACATTTGATAAAACAAAGAGCTAGCGTAATGGGATGATGGATAGGCCGAAAGGACTCACCCGTGAAACTAGTAGAAACATGGATTTTCTTGATATTACCCATTGACTAGAGATCCTTGTGATAATTGATATGTGCCTTCTATGTTTCACCCAAACATGTTCAACATTCCACCACGATTGTTTACTATTCCTAAACAAGTGTTTGTGTGCCTACATTATGCTTTTATAATTGCTTTTCTTGGTGGTTTGATCCGTGACAATCATAACCATCGACTTGTTACTTACTAATCCTTTTACTACAACGGACGAGTATACTTGCTCGTATGTGTTCCTAGCTAACCGGTAAGTCTTGTTTTATAAATTTAAAACCCGTTGCGAAAGCACATCAAGTTTTTATAGCTCGGTGAACGCATCAAGTTTTTGGCGCCGTTGCCGGGGACTTGGTTTTTGTTCTTAGGTGTTTGTTTGATTGTTTGTTGAATTGTTTGACTAATTGTTTACTTGCTTCTTATAATGAATTCTTGTTGAATTGCTAGTTTGATCGTTTGCTTGATATAATACTTGATTGCTTGTTTGCTCATGATGATTGCTTAATTGTTCCCTTGCGCTTTGTTTCAAAAAATCTCTTAATTCTCATCTTTGCTTAATAATCTTTGCATCAAAATAAAGTTTTTGGTGTTGAGATTTTTCTCCCATGTCTTCTAAAAATGCTCATCTCAAATGATTGCTTCAAAAGTTTGTCCTCAAAATTGCTTGCGAAAAAACCCACCAAATGTGTCCGTCGTAATTTTCATTTACTCTTTTGTGTTTAAAGTCATTTTTAAGCCTAATAAAAGTTTAAAGTTAAACTTGTTTATAAATAAAATAAAGTTAGAAGAGAACAAAAAAAATAATAATAATAATAAGAAGTTAGTAGCAGCGAAGAACAAAGAAGAATGAAAGAATAAATTTTGTCAAAAAAACATTTTGCTACTGCTGTACCAGTCAAACAAAAGAAGAGAAAAAGATTTTTTGAAAACCATGCTAGTACTATTGCTGTTGTTCGTAGTCAGAAGAAGAAAAAAGGAATTGGCCTTTGTTTTGTTACGGTAGCAAAGAAGAAAGAAAGAAAAAATTTTGTTGCATACCGGCGGCATATATGCAAACCCAAAGGTATAAACTTTCTGTTAACACAAACTTTGGGTTTGGAGGACCAAACCTTGGGCATGAAAAATAATAATAATAATAATAATAATAATAATAATAATAATAATTCCTCAAACCGCCGGTATAAACACATACCGGGCGGTATAAACTTTCTGTGAATGTTGCAAAACCCAAACCGCCGGTATGGCCTTTCAAACCGCCGGTTTCCGGAAAAAAAAAATAAAAAATAAAATAAAAATAAAATAAAAATTCAAACCGCCGGCATAAACTCAAACCGGGCGGCATAAACTTTCTGTGAAATTGCAAAAACCAAACTGCCGGCCTGTGTTTTGAAACCGCCGGTTTTGGACCGAAAAAGAAAAAAAAAATATATATATATAGAAAAAAAAATTTAAAAAAAATTATTTTTGTTTATTTATTTTATTGCTTAAGATTTATTTTATCTAATTTTCTTTAATAAGCTTTAACTTATGTTTTGCGTTTTAAAGTTTTGTTAATTTAGTACTTAGTCAATAAATAAGTTTTTGCTTATATTTTTAAATAAAAATGTTTTCGAACTTTGTGGCATTATTCTCTTGATTGGAAATGTTTGCTTGGAAGAGAAATCGCGATCGAGTTCCATATGATAAGATGTTAATATCACGATTCCTTGAGCCCGTGAAGTTTCGTTTCTCTCGGTCTATTCTTATCTTATTTTCCCTACTTTTTCATGCTTTGAAGTTATTTTTCATATTGAATATAATGCTTAACTTAAGTGTGGGGGGGGAACTAAAATAATGAAAAACGAAACTAGTTTTTAATTTTCATATATTTTTGGGCCTATTTAAAAAAGTTTTGTATACTTGTTTGCCCTTAGCTTCTTCTAGTGTTTTCACGCATATAGGTTAATATATTAGAATAATTAAATCATCCCACTGGTGAAATTGGTAAAATTTTGAAAAATTCGAGATGTGTCCCGATTGACATTGCAATCCATTTTAGGATCGATAACATTTGCTAGCACAATTATAGCCCATACCACTAAATATGTGAGGATTTGAGCCTATTCTTATATAGCATATATCTTTTATGCTTGATCTTTTTGCAATGAGTGTGCCGGTGATTTTATTTATTCTAGAACTTGTACTTGCAAATCATTATCAGACCGTAGTGAGATCACATTCGTGTGATATAAGTGTATTCATGTGAAAAAGAGGCATCCTTAGGAATTAAACCAAATGGCCTTCCATTTTACATCTAATGATATATTAGCCAGCCACATCGGTTAGTTAACCACCCATATGGACCCATTTGTTAGCACTCATTTTTAGTGCTAGATACCCTTAGAACACCATCCGAGCCATTCTTTACTTTTGTTACATCCACTAAAAAAATACAAAAAGATTTTACACTTTAAACCTTAGCCTACCCTTTGTCAAAGTCTAAACGGTTGGTTGCTAGTTGCTTGGAATGTTGGATTGTTTTTGATGATTATTAGTTAGCCACACTTTGTCATTCATGTGTGCCATTCCGACAAAGATGAAGATTGATCACCTTTATGTTTTGTATTTTTGTGGTGTGCCTATGTGAAGTGTGGGGGGGGGGGGGGGGGGGGGGAGATGTGATGTATGAAGGAGAAAGGTGTTGAAAAAAAAATTGTGAAAAAAAAAGTGAAGAAAAAAAATAATAAGTCAAAAAAAAAAAAAAAAAAAAAAAAAAAAAAAAAAAATAGAGAAAGAAAAAATATATATGATGACAATTATAGCCAATGTGCTATATTATGAAGTTGAAGGAAGATGAAGTATGTTTAAGATATCGATTAGCCAATGTGCTAAGACGTGATATATATATATATATATATATATATATATATATATATATATATATATATATATATATATATATATATATATATATATTATATATATATATATATATATATATATTTGGTGATCGATATGTGAAGAGAAGAATATTGTAACTATAATCATTTACGGGTTTGTGGTTTGTTTGGTGACTAGCAACTTGGGAATTAGACTTGACTCTATTTTTATTTTAAAACCAAATTCATAAAATATCCCATGCCTTATCTCTACCCTTTTGGCTTTGTGAAATTATCAAGTGTATTGACATATAGTGACCATCCGATTTCTTGAGGAGTTAGATAGCGTTGTTAGCGATCTAAGGTTATCCTTAGTGACCATCCGTTATTTGGTGATGCAAGAATTCGTTGTTAGCGAGCTATTATGTTTTGCATGAGATAGTTGCACATAAGTCTGATATAACCCTTTATGTAACACCCCCAATTTCGTGGTATGCAGCGGAATTCAAATTAGGTGTTACTTCATGGCACAACAGTTGAATAGTAGAAAACGATCACAATTTATTCGTTTTAAAAGGTTTATCATTCGAATATCAGAGTTGACAAAATAAGGTCCAAATGGTTTCAAAGTTTATTAAATAGGTTTTCGAATGATAGTAAAATTTATAGCCTTCATAAGTATCCATGCTCCTCCGTGCCATCCCTGCTTATTATGGACCTAAGATAAATACATGCTAAAAGCGTCAACACAAAGGTTGGTGAGTTCATAGAGTTTGTAAGTAAAAACTGTTGATTTCCAAAATCAAAGAGTTTGTGAGTAAATACTGTTGATTTCCAAAATCAAAGAGTTTGTGAGTAAATACTGTTGATTTCCAAAATCAAAGAGTTTGTGAGTAAATACTGTTGATTTCCAAAATCAAAGAGTTTGTGAGTCCATAGTAGTTGTAAATAAATAGTTGATTATCAAAATCAAAGTGTGAGTGAATTCATAGAGTTTACATAAAATCAGTTGATTTTTCAATAGTTTCAAGTTTAGGTAATAATTGTAACAAATACAATTATTAATAAAATAAGCGATGGGTTGCGATATTATGCACCCATAGTTGGTTTGTTATAAAATAAGCAGTGGGTTAAGTTGTTATATACCCACAGTTCGTTCGTTAGCCCTAACCGGGTCAACACAGAATATATAGTTATTGTTTGCCAAGTAGTGATTTTCTGCTATATAGTGAAAACAAGTTCAAGTTTAATAAAATAATGGTAATACTGTATCATGACTACAGTATCGTTTCTATTGCTCTAAGCCTCATGAAACTCAACGCTTAACAGGCATAAAAAATGATGTAAAGTAGATAGGCCCTCAGGATGGGTATTTGCCAATAACCCATAAGTTTGTTCAAATAAAGTGCGCCTGGGTGGCTCATCCTAGCAGACCCAAACGGGGATTGTCAGTCCCAAATAGATCTATTCACAATTATTTACGTTCACTCGTAAGTGATTAAGGTTCATGATGTGAGGGACTTCGAACATGGCAATAAAATAAACTTAAGCAATAGTGAATCAGGTATAGCATACAGTTGAAAATCATTTGTGATCATGTTTATAACAGGTATCTCTCCATGAGATATAAAAATGTATAAAGTGGATTTATAAACTCATAATAGTTTGTAAAGGTTTAAAAGTACTTTTATAATTAAAAGCAAGTATTACGTCTCAATAACGAGCAGAGCGTTTCATCAACTAAGTACGTTGTTTAAAGTAAACCAGTAAAGTTTATATGTAAAGCGAACATGTATCGCCTTCAAAAAGTAATTCAGAGTAGGTAAAAGAGTAGTCTATGGAACTCACAGTAATGTGTAAATAGTTAAGAGTACTTGTAAAAGTATAAGGCATGTATCTCTCGCAAAGCATTTATAAAACAATTATAACGAGTAAAAGTGAGGCGATAGCTCACAGTAGTATGTAAAAGTGCTTGTAAAGTAAAAGCAAGTAGTTTAAGCATGTATCTCCCCCAAAACGTTTATAAAACCATTAAAAGTAGGGGCCATGAACTCACCTGATGCGATAGCAATAATGACGAAAGTGGATTTACTGAAATGTAAATTCAGTTGAGATTTCGGAAATAGCTTCACACACGACTTGAATAACAATAATGTTTGAGAATTTGTTTCAGCACGAATAATGAATGCGATATGAGGAATCGTATGACGATTTGATCGGTGATGTGAGTGTGAATGGTTTAAGAGGTTTGGAGTTCAAAAATAATATTCCAATAGTATTATTCAGAAGTCATGAGGATTTGTTGTCCCGAAATGGGTGAAACGAATTGTTGGTTTGAGTGGTTTAAAAATATAACGTATAAGTTTGTGTTTGAACGGAACAACTGAGAGTTGAGGGTGTATTGTGTAAATTTAGGCTTTGAAACAAAATGTTATAAATTTCTATTTACTCTTGAACTTTCTCTATTTTTTTACACTTTATACCCTAACGGTGTTTGCGTTGCGCCGTTAGTCCTTGGTTTATAAAAGTTACATTTTAACCCAAAATTAACCCAATTTCCAATCTGAGTTTATACTTTATTATAAAGTCATTTTCTATCTTAAAGATACTGTTTTTACTGTTTTCAGAACCTGTTTTTACAAAGTTGGCAGTTTTGGCCCCTCGAAGTGAAACTAGTTTGCAAAGTTAATCCTTTTTGCATAAAAACTTGTGGAAAATTTCAACAAAAATTTCAGAAGCTTATTTTAGCTTATTCAAGCTTAAGTCAAAAGCTAGTTTGACCAGAATGTTTATTTTTGACACAATGGGCCTTAAATCGCATAGAACAATGGCCCATTAAGAAATTTAGAGGTGAGGGCATGAAAATACTTTTGGGCCTGGACTTGGACTATTTTTGTGGTTCTAAAAATGTTCAGTATGGGCCCAGTGGGCTGATGGTTCGCTAAGTGTTATTGGGCTTTTGTTCGGCCCAGTTCGAATTATATAAGATTTTCTAAAATTCAATTCTGGTCAGGAAGTTGCGATGGCAGTTTTAAAATGGCCACTTCTAAGTGACGGGTTCAAACTATTATTGTGAACTCAAAACACGAAAAGTGTAGTTTTCCAAGTGGTTAATGAGATAGTGCAAAAATATTAGGTGGTCGTGTTTAGAAATTCGAAGATATGATGTGGGTTTTTAGCCTAGTCGCACATTCTGAATTCTGAAAACTCCAAATTTTCTAAGTGTTGAAAACCAGTTATGTAGCTTTTACTTTGAGCGTTTTTAAGGGCTTTCAAGGGCTTTTTATGAAAAACTTTAAACATGAACATTAAAGTTGGCTAGGTGGTGGGTCGAACTGAGGCGAAAACTACATGTTTTACTTTTGTGATTTCGAAAATAATAGGCCATGAAAAGGCGAGTTGAGACAGTTTTGCCAAGTCAAAAGACTTAGAAAATAAACCAAGTCTTGTGAGCAAGGCTTATACGTGATTTTTGGCAAAACGAAATGGGTTGTGTATATGTGTGATATGAATGCATGCGAGGCAACGGGGTGATCATTCGTGATACTTGGTGGCTAGGCAACACCATGGAAATGATTCGAACCCAAATCTCACTAGTTCGTACGTAAAATAAACATGTAAACTTATACGTTCGAGTTAACTAGCTACGAACTGAAATGAATGAAAAATGAATTTGAAATGAATTGAAAAGGGATTAGAGTGACTCACAACACCTCTAGGGTGGGTAGACAACGTATGGAAGTGAGCTTGGAGGTTGGGGAACGATTGGCTGGTTCGAATGAATGGACTCGATCACAGAATAAACTCCAACTTGCAATACGTTTCAAGTGAGCTTAAACTGAGTTGCTTCTGGTCTTCAAGGACTTATCTAAACTGAGTTGTAGATCCTTAGAGAGAGTTGTGTGAGCTTGGGAGTGAATGAGGGTAAGTAAGAGATAAGTTAGCTATCCATTCGGCATTTAATAAGCCGAACAAACACTCTTGAAATGGTCTAGTTTCCTCTCGTATAGCACCAAAGGAGAACAAAGGGCTTGAAATGTTTTTGAGGTGAGCATGAGTGTGTGCGTATGAAAGGAAGAAAACCTTGAAGAGGTTTGTGAATTGCATGTGATCTCCTCTGGTATACGTATATATATATAGAAATACAAGTTGCAAGTGGGTTGAAGTTAGTTCATGTACTTATGTATTTGTTTTGTGGTGGCGTGAGGAATAGAGTGTATAAGTAAGGTTGAGTGTTTAAAGGGAAATGTAAGAAGCAATCATGGTCCTTGTTTTCTTCTTGGTTGTCTTGGAATCGATCATCACAAAATATCAAGGGTCGGTTTGGTTTGTTGCACGTGAGATTAAAAGGGTTGTATAATTTGCATGAATCTTCCTTGTGTAGTTCGAACAAAAGAGAGGAAACAAAATAAAATGATAGAGTTTGTCTTGGCCTTGCTTGGTATATTCAAAGAAACTTTAAAAACGTGAAATAAGTTGCATTGTGTAAGTTGAGTGTTTCAGTGGTTTGAATGATTACATTTTGCATGTCATCCTTCTTTCCAAAAGCAACATGACAATAACTCTTGAACTTCTTATACATGGCTCAATTATGGTATTTGAGTGTATGGCATATTTTTGAAATGATGGTTACTTGGAGTGTGTAAGTGAACCATATGATGATTACTTGTGGAATGTTTAGCCGGCGCTATGGATTAAAAAGCAAGAAGACAAATGGATTTGATGTTGGCTTTTGTTGTGTTAGTCGGTATAAAGAACCAAGGGGAAGAGACAATGACAAGTAGCAAATTTAGTGTATGTCAGCTAATATTCGATTGTGATGTGCAAGTAAAGGAAATGAATATACATAAGTTTATATGTATTATTATAATCGATCACATGGGGCAAATTCTCAGGATAAGGAATCAAGTATAATGTATCTATGTAAGTATTTTATGAAAGTTTAAGCAAAGAAAACAAGTTTTTATTAGCTACACATCTAGATAAATTTCGTAGTTAATAGATATAAGCCTATAAATGTCAAGTAATATCCTTTTGCGAAGACTTTGTGATGTGTATTTGTATATCATACGTATATATATATATGAGTCGACTATTAGTCTATTTAAAGAATCATCAACTAGGTGCATTATTTCCAAACATTCATAGGGGTATATATATATAGTAAAAATGAACGTTGTATATGTTATATTTGATTGAGTAGTATCCGTGTCCGAGTGAGTTTTGTGTTATTTGAGTTGGAGTGTGTAAGTTACTCTAATGATGAAATGGTTCTTAGAAATCCAAGAGAAAAGGGACAAATTTTATCATGGTTGTTCGTTGCTATTTGTTTGGTGACATTAGAAGGTCGATTCCTTTTAAATCTTGGTCGATATTGTTTGAGTATACAAGTTACCAAAATGATGGAAGGAGTTTTAACACAATCGTCTCATTTAGTAATAATGTTGAATAAAAGCAAAAATTTAGTCCGTAAAAACGGTTAATTAAACAGTGACGATAGATTAGTCTTCGTTTACTATTTACAAATGGAAGGGAAATTTACGGGATGTTATAGTACCTACCCGTTAAACCGAATCCGTCCCGGGATTCCAGTCTAAGGTAGTTGTCAGGGTTGTTTTGCAATAAGTGGGAGTCATTGGGATGAAGATTTTTTTTACATGATAAGTTGTTATGAAGTCGTATGATGTGCAATCCTCTATACGAGAGTGTACGCATAAACAAAGGATCTGAATCCATATTTATTTACGTAGGAGTCGAATTTATTGTGGTACGTGTGAAAATCACTATTGCCATAGTCAACATGTCTTGAGAAAATTTCATTTTCGAATGAAGACTGTTATTTTTTCGTGTTTTGAAAATAAACATGGTTCATAATCAAAATCTATGGGGGTAAACCATCCGTTAAACATGGAGTTTGTAAGTAATAGATTTTTTTTTTTTTTTTTTTTTTTTTTTTTTTTTTTTAAAGGTCCAATGATAAACAAGGGTGCGTTAGGTTACTGTAGCCATGGGCTGAGGCCCAAACGTTTCAAGGGTAAGTTTGGTTTGGCGAATATGAAATGTTGAACACACGTTCCATGACATATATGGTTACGAGGTAGTTTCGAGATCATCGAAATCTCGTATAATGCCTGAGAGTTTCGAGAGGGCGTTAGGAGGTTCACAATTTCCTAGAGATTGAGGAGTCAAATCGTGCGGAAAGTGTTATTCATACGTGGCGCGTTCATGATTTTTAAGTCATGGTGTGGCGTGTTTAACGCGATCTGTTCCTGCCTCTTGCGTTGAAATGCGAAAGCCAAAGTAGAATTTTTTTACCACGTATCCCAGAACTAGTTGCTAGTTTTAATAGACACAAATTTTGAAAGTTTTACCGTTTGAATACAAACGGTTATATTTCTCAGAATAAAATAATTGAAAAGTATTTTTCAAACCCTTATAAATACCATTGGCATGCTTGTGTTATCCATACACACACAATCAATGGCTTGTAAGCTACCACATACCGCTGAACAATTTCAATTGTTTATCAAGGCAGAAACTGAGGGTAGTGACGTGGATCGTCAAAATGCTATTGTGAAGGTCATCCTGCAGTTTGAGGCTATGAAACAACTGAAACGACGACTTAGAGAATGCTACGCCATGTGCACAGACATTTCAGATGATAGAAAATATGTGATCGACACGTTTTTGTATGATGAATATTGTAAGGACGCTGCTGTCATAGAATCGCTGTGGGCTTGTGTTCATCAGATAGAGAACCAGATTTCCAACAAGGTCTGGTGGAGTTTTGAAGAGAATGTTGAGGCTGCTAGGGTTGAACAACAACGACAACAACAACAACAACAACAAAATCCACCACCACCACAACAGCAACAACAACCACAACTACAACAAGGTGCATCAAGTTCATCTACACCAAGGGTGGTTGTGCAACAACAACATTTGCCTCATCTGGATCACTTCCAGCCAAGTTTTGAGGAAAATGTGGCAGTTGATGATGGTGGTTGGACTTCTGACATGGAGCAGGAGCTGAGCAGGTTGGAAGCTCAATGGGAAGAAGAGAAATTGGCGAGCTTTGATCCTTATGATGACGGTTATCATTCCAACAACTCTCAAACCTGGGATCACCCGGACTACCTTTGAAGTCTAGGTTTATGTTTATGTGATGTTTTAATCTAGTATCGTTTGTAATGTTTAAGTATTTCTGTCAAGTATATTTGAATAATATGGTGTTTGAATGTTTACGTTGTGAACACAACTTGGAAGAGAACTCATTACTCTGTCATGTTTAGATATTTTACAATTACAAAAATCTGTGCGGGTAACCTACCCGTTAAACAAAGAGTTTTGTTGATAACAGATTCTTACATAGAGATATTCGGATGGGGATTCGGTGTATGTAGAGAAAGTTGCTGAATCCCAGCTTTAGGGGATGAGAAATCTTGCTTGTACTTGTGTGAGGAATAGTTAACGCAAGTGGCTAGAATAGTAAGAGATAGTATTACGATAAGAGTGTTGCTTTGAATCCGTATACTAACATCATGTATTAATGTTTTATTGCGTTAATAACTTGTGTATTCTTGTCGTACAGGATATTCGAGGTGTTGCACCCAGTCGTGGTTCTTGCTCTTGCTGGAGTAGTGGTGTTTCTCATTGGCATAGCGGGTCAACCGATTGGTGATGTTATGCCTTTCTTAGTGATATTTGTAATACTAGCATTACCAATGCTAATCATATCATTATGTATCAATATTTATGGTTTCTAATGAGAGTTATGCTGTGTGTTTAATGAAATTTCGTGATTATCGGTTTCATATTCGCGTCATTACAGATACAAATAAGCCCACTTATTTATAATTCGTTATTTACATAGAGAGGCGTCCCAAACAATGTAAATATGAAAATATAAACTTATGGTTTGGCGCTTTACAATTTCTTTATTTAAATAAAAGGCATCCCAATCATTCAAATAAAGACATTGTAAACCATCCTACTTAAGAATTTCTGATTTAACACTCGTACTAATCCACAAAATAATCCATGCGCGGATTTTCCGGAAATACAGGAAAAGTCTTTCACACACATCTATAAAGATGGGAGTAAGATAATTAAGAATGGTTGGTACGGTACTCGAAATAGTTGGTGAGTATATATGATGAGTGTCTAAATACTCATCATTTCTGTCACATTTTATCTGCAAAATCATTTAAAAACATGCAGATATGCTTCAAAATACAGAAAATATCATAAAATGTGTTTTTATATGATTCAGGAACAAAAAGATTGAAAACAAGTGAAAAACGAACAAAGTTTGCATAATTGTCATTTTCAGTCCCTGAAGTTTCACAAATTGGCAGATTTAGTCCCTAAAGGTTTAAAATGAAAGAAAAGTCAACTTTAGTCCTTAGGATATCAAACATATTCACTTTTAGTCCCTGGATGAAAGTTTTCTAAAAATGGCAACTTTTACCCTTTAAGTTTCAATGTTGGCAAATTTAGTCCTCGGGTATTTAAAAAATGTAATTTATCAAATTATACCCTTGTACTATTGAAACTTGACTTTAATGGTCCCTGAAATTAGTTTTAATTTATGGCAGCAATAGTCCTTGGATTTTCAGGTTATTACACAAATGATCCCTAAACTTAAAACCTAAATCCAATTCCAATCCTAAATAATAAACCCAGCTATAAATAAAATACCCAACCCATCCTAAACATAACCCAGCCCACTCACTAACCCAATCCACAAAAAAACCAACCCGAACCAACCCTTTGCTAAATATCCCAGAATCAAACTTCGGTTTGACTTCTCTTCTTTCTCCCTAAACCGCCAAAACCAGTCACTCACCCTCCCCAGCTGGCTACTCAAACTTACCACCTCATCCCTCCTCCTCAACACGTTACCTAACACTCCCAAATGCAATTAATGCTCCTTCATCATCACAGTTATCAGAGATAGTGGTATTTTCCACTATCTCATTTTGGCGCCAAAATCCATTTCAACGACCAAGATGATGTCAGAAGGATCCAAAGGTACAAGAATGATCAGAGGAAGATAGGAAGAAGATCCCACCATAGTTTAGTATAAATAGAAAGCTTTTGTAGCCTTAAATGGCAAGTAGTTAATAGTAGCATAAATCGTATTTCATTTCCAGTAGTCATAATTTGTAATCTCAACTTTCAGTAATCAATACAAAGTAAATTAAGCTTGTTTGATATCAATCTTTGTGCAATTTCAGTAGTTAATGATAATTCTAATTTTCCATGTTGTACTGAGAAATCAAACCTAAATAAGTAGTAATTGAAATAGCTTCTCAGTTGTTTCTTTAAGCTTACATAAGCTTATAATAGCTTATTGTAAGTTTATTTTAGTTATAACCTGTTCTAAGTTCAAGAAATGAGAAAGTCAACAAAAGTCAACTGAAGGGCTAATAAGCTGTTTCTGGGTGGATAAGCTGATTCAGGAAGCTTTTCTTGGGTTTTCTAGCTTGTGTGAACAAGCTAGAGTGTTCTTGGTTCTTGTCCTTTGTCCTATTAGCTCACTCAATTGTAAGCAAATTTTTAGTTTTTCTTAATTTCCTATAGTCTACTGTTACACTGCTTATTGTTAGCTCATTTCCATAAATTAATGCTTATTAATAGTTTGTAATCTTATTTCATCAGTTTCATCAGTAGTTAAATAGCTTTTGTATTACTTTGCTTAAAATCAACTTAAAAAGCTCAAAATAGACCTATTCTAGTAAACTGCTTAATCCAGCTTATTTTCAGTTAATAAATACTCACTAGAACTCAAATAAGCTAGTTAACCTTAGTTTGTTCAGAATCCTAGCTTAAATCAGTCCTTTTCATTAAAAAGTCCAAAACAGTCCCTTGAAAGGGCTGTTTGGCACATCAAATCAAAATGATCAAAACCTAGGAGTACTGTACATTGACCTTATTTCCAACTTTGTACCAGCTTAATTTGGCTATATTAAGCTGTTTTCAAGATCTCTCAAGTCATTTAGATAGAAAACCTAGTTATCTTAGGGCTGTGTTAATTTCAGCCCTCAATTAGCTCAAATAAGCCAAATATAAGCACAAGCTTATTTTGGCCTTGTCATTAGCATTTCTGAGTCACTCATAGTCCATATAAGTGTAATAAATAGAGTTGGATTGGTGTTGTGCTCTCTGCACACTTTCTGCATACACAGAACATAAGCAGATTTAAGCTTTGTATCAGCCTTTTCTTAACTGCATATCTGCTTATTCCTTTAAGCTCACTGGCTTATTTTTTATTTCCAAGTAGTTCACCAAGCTAGTTTTTAGAGTAACATCTGGTATTCCACTTTTCACCTTATTTCATAGCTTAAATAAGCCTGCATATTTCCCCATTTTACTGCCCTAAGCCTGAATCAGTTTTGCTTTCTTGAACTACCTGATCTTTGGCTTAATTGGAGTTCAATTGGAGTGTTATCCATGGGGCTTTTTGCATTTTAGAGTACCCAGTAGTACTAGCTCACTTTTGCCCCCAATAGGTTGCCTTCAAGCAGCTTATTAAGTGCTTAATTGAGCCTGCTAGTTGGGGGATTTTCTGCATAAGTCTTGTAACTGTCAACCTGCTTATCTAACTTATTTCCTTGTGCTTATTTGTGTTTTAAAGTTGTTTTGTGCTTATAATAGTATATTAAACTTGTCCTGAGCTTTTGGTACCTTTTCTAGCTTTTTAGCTTATTTTTGGCTTATTTGCATACTGCTTATCTGCCCAAGTCTGCTTATTGGGCTTAAATAACTTCTGCTTTTAATTTTCCTAGCTTTTAAATATTAATTTAGACTTACCCTGAATTTTTCAGATTTTTCCTAAGTCATTTGATATTTTTAATCTTTTTAATTAGTTTATATTAGTAATTAAATCATAATAAATAGAATATTAATCAGAAAAATATAATTTTAATTTTCATAATTTTATTTTATTAATTATAATCCAGGAAAAATATAATCATATTTTTAGACCTTAAGAAAAACAAAAATAGAAAAATAGTGATAGCTTCTATTTAATAGAATTTATCTTTTTAAATTTTTAATTAAGTAATTTTCATTTTTATAATTTTCTTAGCTTCTTTTCACTTAATAATATTTATAGAAAAAGTTTTAGATTTTTATTTTTTTATTTAGTATTTATTATAATTTAAATAATTTTTAATAATTATTAAATAATAAATAATTAATAATAAATTAAATAAAAAGTATAAAAAATATAATTTTAGTTTTAAAATAAGTTTTAAGTAATTTTACATTTTTAGGATTTAATTTCATAATATTCAGTTTTTGTCCCATTTTAGATTCCCCGTTACGCATTTTTCTGTTTAGTTTAATTCGCGTTTAATTTTCTT
Organism: Artemisia tridentata subsp. tridentata; assembly: GCA_021014915.2. Taxonomy (NCBI): domain Eukaryota; kingdom Viridiplantae; phylum Streptophyta; class Magnoliopsida; order Asterales; family Asteraceae; genus Artemisia; species Artemisia tridentata. The sequence goes on along the minus strand of CP139509.1, from coordinate 469,525,010 downwards.
TTATATATTTGTTTGTTTCTCATTTTGTTATTTAGAAATATTAAAAAGCAAAATCCATATCATCTGTCACTCTAATCCAAAGCTTTCCACAGTTGCCCATTCATACCTCGTTGGGAAACGATCCGGGTAATCACTTACCTGGTTTCACACTACACACGAACGTGAGTTTTTGCAAGTATCCTTTTTCACAAAAGGGTTATTTGTATTTATTCACGTGTATCCGCTGTCTGCATTTATTTATAAGTGTATTCAGCACGGATCAATATATATCAATATATTAGAGTGTTGGTGTAGCAAAATTATCTAGAAGTCACATAAGCGTCTGACGGATGGTAAGCACGGAGAGCGAAAGGCTATAAAACGTTTTGTTTGTAAAAGTAGTTATAGTTCGGACCTCATTTAGACCCGTTTCTCTATAACTGTAGCTCTGATACCAATCTGTAACACCCCCAATTTCGTGATATGCAGCGGAATTCAAATTGGGTGTTACTTCATGGCACAACAGTTGAATAGTAGAAAACGATCACAATTTAGTCGTTTTAAAAGGTTTATCATTCGAATATCAGAGTTGACAAAATAAGGTCCAAATGGTTTCAAAGTTTATTAAATAGGTTTTCGAATGATAGTAAAATTTATAGCCTTCATAAGTATCCATGCTCCTCCGTGCCATCCCTGCTTATTATGGACCTAAGATAAATACATGCTAAAAGCGTCAACACAAAGGTTGGTGAGTTCATAGAGTTTGTAAGTAAAAACTGTTGATTTCCAAAATCAAAGAGTTTGTGAGTAAATATTGTTGATTTCCAAAATCAAAGAGTTTGTGAGTAAATATTGTTGATTTCCAAAATCAAAGAGTTTGTGAGTAAATATTGTTGATTTCCAAAATCAAAGAGTTTGTGAGTCCATAGTAGTTGTAAATAAATAGTTGATTATCAAAATCAAAGTGTGAGTGAATTCATAGAGTTTACATAAAATCAGTTGATTTTTCAATAGTTTCAAGTTTAGGTAATAATTGTAACAAATACAATTATTAATAAAATAAGCGATGGGTTGCGATATTATGCACCCATAGTTGGTTTGTTATAAAATAAGCAGTGGGTTAAGTTGTTATATACCCACATTTCGTTCGTTAGCCCTAACTGGGTCAACACAGAATATATAGTTATTGTTTGCCAAGTAGTGATTTTCTGCTATATAGTGAAAACAAGTTCAAGTTTAATAAAAATAATGGTAATACTGTATCATGACTACAGTATCGTTTCTATTGCTCTAAGCCTCATGAAACTCAACGCTTAACAGGCATCAAAAATGATGTAAAGTAGATAGGCCCTCAGGATGGGTATTTGCCAATAACCCATAAGTTTGTTCAAATAAAGTGCGCCTGGGTGGCTCATCCTAGCAGACCCAAACGGGGATTGTCAGTCCCAAATAAATCTATTCACAATTATTTACGTTCACTCGTAAGTGATTAAGGTTCATGATATGAGGGACTTCGAACATGGCAATAAAGTTAACTTAGGCAATAGTGAATCAGGTATAGCATACAGTTGAAAATCATTTGTGATCATGTTTATAGCAGGTATCTCTCCATGAGATATAAAAATGTATAAAGTGGATTTATAACTCATAATAGTTTGTAAAGGTTTGAAAGTACTTTTATAATTAAAAGCAAGTATTACGTCTCAATAACGAGCAGAGCGTTTCATCAACTAAGTACGTTGTTTAAAGTAAACCAGTAAAGTTTATATGTAAAGCGAACATGTATCGCCTTCAAAAAGTAATTCAGAGTAGGTAAAAGAGTAGTCTATGGAACTCACAGTAATGTGTAAATAGTTAAGAGTACTTGTAAAAGTATAAAGCATGTATCTCTCGCAAAGAATTTATAAAACAATTATAACGAGTAAAAGTGAGGCGGTAGCTCACAGTAGTATGTAAAAGTGCTTGTAAAGTAAAAGCAAGTAGTTTAAGCATGTATCTCCCCCAAAACGTTTATAAAACCATTAAAAGTAGGGGCCATGAACTCACCTGATGCGATAGCAATAATGACGAAAGTGGATTTACTGAAATGTAAATTCAGTTGAGATTTCGGAAATAGCTTCACACACGACTTGAATAACAATAATGTTTGAGAATTTGTTTCAGCACGAATAATGAATGCGATATGAGGAATCGTATGACGATTTGATCGGTGATGTGAGTGTGAATGGTTTAAGAGGTTTGGAGTTCAAAAAATAATATTCCAATAATATTATTCAGAAGTCATGAGGATTTGTTGTCCCGAAATGGGTGGAACGAATTGTTGGTTTGAATGGTTTAAAAATATAACGTATAAGTTTGTGTTTGAACGAAACAACTGAGAGTTGAGGGTGTATTGTGTAAATTTAGGCTTTGAAACAAAATGTTATAATATTTCTGTTTACTCTTGAACTTTCTCTATTTTTTTACACTTTATATCCTAACGGTGTTTGCGTTGCACCGTTAGTCCTTGGTTTATAAAGGTTACATTTTTAACCCAAAATTAACCCAATTTCCAATATGAGTTTATACTTTATTATAAAGTCATTTTCTATCTTAAAGATACTGTTTTTACTGTTTCCAGAACCTGTTTTTACAAAGTTGGCAGTTTTGGCCCCTCGAAGTGAAACTAGTTTGCAAAGTTAATCCTTTTTGCATAAAAACTTATGGAAAATTTCTACAAAAATTTCAGAAGCTTATTTTAGCTTATTCAAGCTTAAGTCAAAAGCTAGTTTGACCAGAATGTTTATTTTTGATCAATGTTGCAAAAATCGTGAATCGGTACCGAGGCGGTCCGGGGCCGATTCACGATTTTTTACCGATTAATCGGCCGATTTTCTTGACTCGGCCGATTAATCGGCCGATTTCCGTGTAAATTGCTCCAAGTTCCATGACCGATTACCAATTAATCGGCCGATTCGGCCGATTTTTGCAACACTGTTTTTGATACAATGGGCCTTAAATCGCATAGAACAATGGCCCATTAAGAAATTTAGAGGTGAGGGCATGAAAATACTTTTGGGCCTGGACTTGGACTATTTTTGTGGTTCTAAAAATGTTCAGTATGGGCCCAGTGGGCTGATGGTTCGCTAAGTGTTATTGGGCTTTTGTTCGGCCCAGTTCGAATTATATAAGATTTTATAAAATTCAATTCTGGTCAGGAAGTTGCGATGGCAGTTTTAAAATGGCCACATCTAAGTGACGGGTTCAAACTATTATTGTGAACTCAAAACACGAAAAGTGTAGTTTTCCAAGTGGTCAATGAGATAGTGCAAAAATATTAGGTGATCGTGTTTAGAAATTCGAAGATATGATGTGGGTTTTTAGCCTAGTCGCACATTCTGAATTCTGAAAACTCCAAATTTTCTAAGTGTTGAAAACCAGTTATGTAGCTTTTACTTTGAGCGTTTTTAAGGGCTTTCAAGGGCTTTTTATGAAAAACTTTAAACATGAACATTAAAGTTGGCTAGGTGGTGGGTCGAACTGAGGCGAAAACTACATGTGTTACTTTTGTGGTTTCGAAAATAATAGGCCATGAAAAGGCGAGTTGAGACAGTTTTGCCAAGTCAAAAGACTTAGAAAATAAACCAAGTCTTGTGAGCAAGGCTTATACGTGATTTTTGGCAAAACGAAATGGGTTGTGTATATGTGTGATACGAATGCATGCGAGGCAATGGGGTGATCATTCGTGATCCTTGGTGGCTAGGCAACACCATGGAAATGATTCGAACCCAAATCTCACTAGTTCGTACGTAAAATAAACATGTAAACTTATACGTTCGAGTTAACTAGCTACGAACTGAAATGAATGAAAAATGAATTTGAAATGAATTGAAAAGGGATTAGAGTGACTCACAACACCTCTAGGGTGGGTAGACAACGTATGGAAGTGAGCTTGGAGGTTGGGGAACGATTGGCTGGTTCGAATGAATGGACTTGATCACGAAATAAACTCCAACTTGCAATACGTTTCAAGTGAGCTTAAACTGAGTTGTTTCTGGTCTTCAAGGACTTTTCTAAACTGAGTTGTAGATCCTTAGAGAGAGTTGTGTGAGCTTGGGAGTGAATGAGGGTAAGTAAGAGATAAGTTAGCTATCCATTCGGTATTTAATAAGCCGAACAAACACTCTTGAAATGGTCTAGTTTCCTCTCGTATAGCACCAAAGGAGAACAAAGGGCTTGAAATGTTTTTGAGGTGAGCATGAGTGTGTGCGTATGAAAGGAATAAAACCTTGAAGAGGTTTGTGAATTGCATGTGATCTCCTCTGGTATACGTATATATATATAGAAATACAAGTTGCAAGTGGGTTGAAGTTAGTTCATGTACTTATGTATTTGTTTTGTGGTGGCGTGAGGAATAGAGTGTATAAGTAAGGTTGAGTGTTTAAAGGGAAATGTAAGAAGCAATCATGGTCCTTGTTTTCTTCTTGGTTGTCTTGGAATCGATCATCACAAAATATCAAGGGTCGGTTTGGTTTGTTGCACGTGAGATTAAAAGGGTTGTATAATTTGCATGAATCTTCCTTGTGTAGTTCGAACAAAAGAAAGGAAACAAAATAAAATGATAGAGTTTGTCTTGGCCTTGCTTGGTATATTCAAAGAAACTTTAAAAACGTGAAATAAGTTGCATTGTATAAGTTGAGTGTGTCAGTGGTTTGAATGATTACATTTTGCATGTCATCCTTCTTTCCAAAAGCAACATGACAATAACTCTTGAACTTCTTATACATGACTCAATTATGGTATTTGAGTGTATGACATATTTTTGAAATGATGGTTACTTGGAGTGTGTAAGTGAACCATATGATGATTACTTGTGGAATGTTTAGCCGGCGCTATGGATCAAAAAGCAAGAAGACAAATGGATTTGATGTTGGCTTTTGTTGTGTTAGTCGGTATAAAGAACCAAGGGGAAGAGACAATGACAAGTAGCAAATTTAGTGTATGTCAGATAATATTTGATTGTGATGTGCAAGTAAAGGAAATGAATATACATAAGTTTATATGTATTATTATAATCGATCACATGGGGCAAATTCTCAGGATAAGGAATCAAGTATAATGTATCTATGTAAGTATTTTACGAAAGTTTAAGCAAAGAAAACAAGTTTTTATTAGCTACACATCTAGATAAATTTCGTAGTTAATAGATATAAGCCTATAAGTGTCGAGTAATATCCTTTTGCGAAGACTTTGTGATGTGTATTTGTATATCATACGTATATATATATATATATATATATATATATATATATATATATATATATATATATATATATATATATATATATATATATATATATATATATATATATGAGTCGACTATTAGTCTATTTAAAGAATCATCAACTAGGTGCATTATTTCCAAACATTCATAAGGGTATATATATATATAGTAAAAATGAACGTTGTATATGTTATATTTGATTGAGTAGTATCCGTGTCCAAGTGAGTTTTGTGTTATTTGAGGTGGAGTGTGTAAGTTACTCTAATGATGAAATGGTTCTTAGAAATCCAAGAGAAAAAGGGACAAATTTTATCATGGTTGTTCGTTGCTATTTGTTTGGTGACATTAGAAGGTCGATTCCTTTTAAATCTTGGTCGATATTGTTTGAGTATACGAGTTACCAAAATGATGGAAGGAGTTTTAACACAATCGTCTCGTTTAGTAATAATGTTGAATAAAAGCAAAAATTTAGTCCGTAAAAACGGTTAATTAAACAGTGACGATAGATTAGTCTTCGTTTACTATTTACAAATGGAAGGGAAATTTACGGGATGTTATACTTTAAGCCTTTAACCCGAATAAAAGTTCTCTTTAGATGTTTACACTTGGTGCTTACGCCACGTCGGTGGAGTTTTGTTTCTTGTACAAGCCTATGGTAATAAATGGATCATGACTGAGCAAAATATGAGTGTGATTTTCTTATATACTCCACCACCAAAAATATATGAGTGTTGAGTGAATTATACTTGCATTCTTTTTCGTGAGGTGCTTAGCCATGTTATCAAGCGAGAGAATCCATAGGGTATTGTCAAACATCTCGGTTTTTCACCATTAAAGCGTAAAACGATGAATCGTATCTTGTACTTGTACTTGGTAAATTTGCATCATATTTTTTATAATCATTTTTCATACACCATGTGGGATCTATATTTTTCTTAATTGCCAGATTTGCTTGAGGGCAAGCAAACCCTTAAGTGTGGGGGGGGGGGTGCGCTCATATTTTCGCTTATTTATAAAAAAACCAAAAAGATTTTTCGATATTTTCTAATTTTTCATAAATTTAAAAATTTTTCTTTTCATTTTGCCATTTAGATATGCATTTTAATTTTTCTTTTCTTAGATTTGCTTGAGGACAAGCAAAGTTCAAGTGTGGGGGATTTGATAACGCTCAAATCTAACATGTTTTATTAGCGTTATTCTTATGATTATGCATGTTATTTGGTTGTATTTGTGAATATTTTACGCTTAAAAGGTACAAAAGATGTGTTTAGGTTCAGGTCCAACTATGTCGAAGGAAATAGAGAAAAAGATGAAGAAAAGTCGACAAAATCAAGTAAATATGCACGAAGTGAAGTTTTCTGTTCAAGATAAAGATTCATGCTATGATTATGTTCAAGTTCAAGAGAAAGATGTGAAAATGAAGTCAAGATTAAGTGCCAAGAAGTGTGTTAAAAGTTGGAGCTCCATGCTAGCTTGAAGCCAAATTATGTGAAGAAAGTTGGGTCCAAACCCAAGGTTTAAGTTTCCAAACCCAAGGTTTAAGAAGGGGAGCTCATGCCTGAGGTTTAGCCGTCGCCCATTGATCGGCCCCAAACTGTCAAACAATATTGACCAAGTAAATGGTCAACAAGAGTCAAACAATCTAGGGCACAATACAATTTACCAAAGGAGTTTAGTGTTTCCCCGGGTCGTTAAGTCCCAACGAGGTGTGAACACTGTAATAGAACGAATTTGTGATCGGGTGAAATTGAATAGGAAAAAGGGGTGTGAGTGATTAAACTAAGGAATTATAAAAGAAAATAACTTAAACAAGCTATAAGAACGATTACGTAAAAGAAAATGACTTAGAAACGTCTAAAATCTAAAAACGCGTACGTTTAATTTAAATTTAGGTAAACGTACGAAATAAAACGTGAATTCTGTCCAATATAAATCCCACGTATGTGAAAATTATATTTTTAGAATCCAAATGATAAAAGAAAATTATTGGAAAAAGAAAATTATTTATTTGACTATTTATTTAATTATTATTAATTAATTACTATTTAAATACTTTTTTAAACTAATAAAAATTCTAATAAATACTAAATGATCTGAGAAAAATCTAAAACTTTTTATAGAAATATTAAATAAGTACAGGAAGCTAGGAAAAATAAAAAATGAAAAGTGCTTAATGAAAAAGCAGAAAAATAAGCCAAATGGCTTAAATAGAAGCTATCACTTTTTTATGTTTTGGTTTTCTTGGTTTTTCTTTTACAAAACTATTATACTACTGATAATAACAAACTTTAATAAAGACAAAAACTTTGAAACTTAAAAATAAGCAGATTGGAAGCTTATGAGCTTATCAGTTTGGGCTTTTTGGCTCAAAATGGATAATAAGCTCAAACAAGCTATCAAATAAGCTAAACAAAAGGAAACAAAAGTGAAATAAGATGAAAATAAGTAAAAGGGACTGGGAATGAGTAAAAAGAAATAAGCACTGATAAGCTTGAAATAAGCAAATAAGCAAGGTACTGCTAGAGCATCAAGGTACTGCTAGAGTAAGAAAGGCACTGCTAGAGTAAGCAAGGTACTGCTAGAGTAATAAAGGTACTGCTAGAGTAAGAAAGGTACTGCTATAACACTAACCTGCTGCTGACTTAAGAGGCAAAATAAGCTTATGAAATAAGCTATAAAGCACAAAGTGAAGATTGGAGTAGCAAGATGGGTTGGTTAGCTTTCCAAAAAGTCCAAGCTCACCCTGTGGGAACCACTGGTGAGCTTTTGAGGAGCTTATGAAAAAGCAGCAAATACACTGATGACTCAGTGTAGTGAGTGATTTGGATAAACATGGTTAAGCACAATAAGCAATCCACATAAGCAGTTAATGGACAATAAGCAATCAAATAGCAAGCTGGCCAGAAGGGCTTCTAAAAACAACAATAATCACAAGCAAAACCTCACTAATGAACAAATCACAAGCTTATGAACCTGCATGCAGACCAGTGCACAGGGGAGGTATTTGACTTTTTACTTAAAACTAAATAGTTGACTAATATGAACTTTGATCTAGATTTACTTACTGAATATGTTATATTAAGCAATTATAAGGTGAGATTAAGCTAAATTACCAACTTATATACTAATATGATGAATATGGACCTATAGATCCATACAGACAACAAATGATAAAGAATTAAAAACTATTTTGACTATCTACTTAATAAGTACTGGATTTTATTGTTTAAACTGAGCTAATAGATCCTATTGTGACATACATCAAACAAGAACAACACCACAAACAATCTTCACCACAGTTAACACAGCAAAACCAAACACTACTTTATAAAAGCTAATTTGAGATTTTCAAAGCAAATGATAGAGTTAGACCACAACACTGATTTCAATGGTTATAAGATGATAACACAAGATCAAATGAGCATCAAACATCAACAACACAAGCATAAAACACAGATTTGTCAAATATGCAATTTACACTGTGAAAATTCAAATTTAAGCACCAAGTGAATCCAATGAACAAACAACCAATTTTAATCAATATTATCACTTAACAACACCACAGAAACATAAAAACACAAAGATCAAAGCAATAAACTTGCTTCTACAGTAAAATGCAAAAAATGATAAAATGGCTTACAAAGTGCTATCAAGCTGAAAACCAAGAACCAAGGCCACAGAACACACCTATAGGCTTACCAATAAGCTACTAAACCAAAGGCAATCCACAATTAACCTTGCTCCATGCAGTTCTCTTCATGAACACTCATTTTTGTATTTTTCATTGATTTTCTTGAGTTCTTTTTGGTATTTTTGTTTTAATGACTATAACTTGTTTTAAGGTTTCTAAAAGCTAAATAAGCTTTGTCAGGAGCTTATGTGATCTAAGAAGTCCAATAAACAACAATAATCGACAGTATTTAAATGACTTGAAAATTAAAGTACGAATTAAGCATAAATGAAAACTGTAAAGATAGATTGAAAAGGGTACTGTAAATAGGTTTATTACAATTTGTCAAAGAGTAATAAGATCCTGAAAGCATTTAAATGACATGTAATAAAGAAAGACAATAAATTGACAATAAGGAAAATTAACTACTTTTCTATGATTGGCCTAAAAACATTGACAACCTTCTCTCTGTGTCTTCACTGCCTTTTATAGTACTCCCAGAAGCTTCCTCTCTCCTTCCTGAGCAAATCCCACCACTTGGATAGCTTTGAATCAATCCCAATCGTTGAAAACACTTTTGGCGCCAAAAAGGAGATAGTGGAAAAATCCACTATCTCTGATAATCTTGAAAGTGGGGAAGAAGCATTAATTGCTTTTGGTTTGTTAGGTAGAGTGTGGTAAGGGAAAGGTTGAGGTGATGGGTGGTATTGCAGGGAGAAGGCGGTGGAGATGGTGGTATTGGTTTGGCGGGGTGGTTTTGAGGAAGAAGGCAAGTTTGACTTGAGTCAAACTCAGGTTTAAGTTAAAAGATGGATCGGGTCAAAAGGGTTTGTGTGGATTGGGCTTGGTTTATTGTTTTGGTAGTGGGCTGGGATAGGCTTAGGGTATTTAGTTGGGTCCGGTTTTAACCTTAGGGACCATTTGTGTAATTTTTGGATTTTTAGGGGGCTGAAGTGATAATTTTCCAAAGTTTATCACAAGGGCCATTCATGCCAAGTTTCAATAGTACAAGAACCATAAAAGATAATTTTCCATTTTTGAAAACCGGGGGACTTGTTTTGCCATTTTTGAAACTTCAGGGACTGAAACTGTCAATTATGCAAACTTTGTTCGTTTTCACCTGTTTTTCAATCTTTTTGCACTTGCAACACATAAAAACACAATCAAATGATATTTCCTGTATTTTGAAGCATATCTGCATGTTTTTAAATGTTTTTGCAGTCTAAATGTGACAGAAATGATGAGTATTTAGACACTCATCAATCCCCCACACTAAACTATTGCTAGTCCCTAGCAATCTTTTATGAAAATTTAATGGATTTTACTCTTTACCAGATAGCCATTACTTCTGGAGTAGCCAATGTTTTAGTATGTGGTACATATGATCAAATTCGCTAGAATTCCCCCCCACACTTAGAACTGAATATTGCCCTCAATATTCAAAGTACCGGTTGTTAAACCAACACTTAGAACGTAAGAAGGAAATACTAATAGCCATTATTTTATATATACACATGTTTTTTTTTTGTTTTTTTTTTTATTATTTTTTTTATTTTTTAAAGATATATATATAACAGCAGGGGCAACTCCCCCACACTTAGGTGGTAGAACAGAGAAAGAAGACAGAGATATGGGTGAAAACCCATATGGTGTGCTTGAGTTTTTGATCACCGAGTCACTAGCTTGACTCGACCCCGCATTTATTAGTTGATGGGGCAGTAACATGTGGAAGAGACCATCTCCATCGGACTTTCATTCAAGATGTTTGGACAAACATTGAAGTACGTGAAAGGTCCACACAGATGAGATAAGTACACCCGGCTCAAAAAATGATAAATGGAAATGCCGGGGTCAAAGATAGTATCCTCACTCCCGAATGAGTGAAGAACAGGATTTGTCACCGTGTAGGTGAAGAAAAGAAAGAAAGTCATGATAAAAATCATGACTAACTCATCATCATCAGAAGGAGAATTCATGATTTCTGGATCATGAATCTCATCATTTAAGCTCATTTGATCAAGACATATTTTGGGTGTGATGGATGGGATTTTGATATCAATCAAATTCTCAGTTTTGAGAACATCTCCCTCCGGAACACAAAGATTTTCTTTGTCAAGATCAAAGTAAAAGTTACAACCACTTGGACGATTCTCTCCTACCACTCCCCACCATTTCTAGAGGTGTTGGGGAGTTGGTTTGGTCTTCATCAGCATGACATATAACTTGATCATTCCTACACCATAAGGTTTGATCATAGTTCACACCAATTAAACCATATACATCACCAACAATCCTTATTACCAAACACCCCTAAGTCATATACTCACAACATGAGGTCGATTTCCAGGAAGGTTTAGGGATGGAGGCTTTGTATTTTGGTAGTTTCTTTTGGTTGTAATCACATGGTTGGAATTGTAGCACTCGATGCCTTGACTTTAATGTTTGGTATTGTTTCTATTTAAATTCAATCATATTAATGTCTTTGCTTATGTTGATTATGAGAATTCCTTTGTGTGTTGTGTTACTTGTTTGATTACTATTATCTCTTTATGATTATTTGAGGAATTATATATACTTTCGTGTGAATGATTGACTTAATAGTTGGTTAGAGAAAGTGATTGTTCTCATTAGTTTGTTTAAATATAATTCGTATTCTAAAACTTGTTGATTAAACATTGTTGAATTTAAAGGATGAAAAGATTTCTAATATTGTTTAATTCCAAGAAGTTGAAGGCCAAAATGGATTGGTATTTGATAATTGACAACTATTGAATATTCAAGTTTTTATATGAATTCGGAAATATTTAATCATGTGATTGGGTCGAAAGAACTCGTAAGAACTAATGTTACTAATTATATTTTTCATACATTTGATAAAACAAAGAGCTAGCGTAATGGGATGATGGATAGGCCGAAAGGACTCACCCGTGAAACTAGTAGAAACATGAATTTTCTTGATATTACCCATTGACTAGAGATCCTTGTGATAATTGATATGTGCCTTCTATGTTTCACCCAAACATGTTCAACATTCCACCACGATTGTTTACTATTCCTAAACAAGTGTTTGTGTGCCTACATTATGCTTTTATAATTGCTTTTCTTGGTGGTTTGATCCGTAACAATCATAACCATCGCCTTGTTACTTGCATAAACAATCAAACAACATTTGAGTACAACCAAGTCTCTTGGGACGACCTTGACTTACTAATCCTTTTACTACAACGGACGAGTATACTTGTTCGTATGTGTTCCTAGCTAACCGGTAAGTCTTGTTTTATAAATTTAAAACCCGTTGCGAAAGCACATCAAGTTTTTATAGCTCGGTGAACGCATCATTACTTGTTTACTAATGTCTTGACAAGTCTCATAAGTCTAAGAGTTGCATTTTATGCAATTAACGCTCGACGCTTACCTCTTGCCCTACTTGTTTACACGCTGGTCAGACCTCCGGTAATAAGTGTGAGTTCAAGTTGGATCTTAGTCTTATTAGTAATTAATTGGGGAGTTAATTCTTTTAAGAATTTAATTATCGAAAATACTAATATTGAACTTTCTAAGTTCAGATTAATTGTGTTGTTGCAACATAATTCGTAAATGGAAGTTTGTTTTTCTGAAAAGATAAACAGTCTCTTTTCCTGGTAAGAAGAGTGAGACTTAATCCTATCTTTTCTAACTCATTTACGATCTTTCAATACCCTTTCATGGTCATGAAATAATGGAAGATATAATATTTTGTGTAGCTAGAGAATATTTTGTCTACGGCTACCAAAATAAAACATCTTGCACTTGTCACGATGTATGAGTTTAAACCGCAAAGAGTACAGAATTTACTAGCATTGCGCTAGGTATTTTTCTTGGACTTTCGTTATTCCTTAAAGTGCTAAATACCCTAGTGGCTATGCAGACGATAAAGGAGGAATTGCATGCTAGTATTCAAGTTAAATGAAAGCATGAATTGCTAGTCCCTCATCTACATAAGTAGAACTTCATATACTCTATACAATACCTAAGTACATTGCTACTTGTAGGCATTCTAAGAGAGTAGGAAAGTAAACAAATTACGATTTGCTTTCTACTAGTGATGTAACACTTACAATGTTGACAAATCCGGTGGGAGTTTTTGCGGTTTTTTTCTTTCTTTCTTTTTTTTATTTTTTATTTTTTTTAATATTATTGCTGAGATCACATTCATGTAATGTTGCAAATTTCAGTGGGAGCAACGGGATTTATTTCCTTGTTAGTCACTCATATTATTTCTAGCTTGCTTTGAAGTAATTCATTAATTTCCGAATATGAACAACCATTGTTTGAAGGAAAATTGCATTTTATTTTATTAGATAACACATTGCCTTTCTGATGCAGCTTTCTGAAACGTTATCTATATCATAATAATCCACAATTCCTTATTAAATGATATAGTTCTAAATCTACTTGTAATATCTATGACATTATCATATTGTTTACACAATCAAGCACAGGTTGTGTTGTTTGTCTTTATAATATGATGTTGTGCCTTACACAAGTGGGAGAAATCTCAAAGTGTGTGCAAGGTACAACATATTATTGGTTTTACCTGACCGCAAGGTAAGAAATCTAATAATTCTACTAGGACTTGAACACACAAGATGTTTGTTGCCCTACTACATTCAAATGTCACGATATAATGTAAAGCTACTTCAACATTTTGACTACATGTCTTAGTCAATATAATTATGGTTATGTTAAGAATAATCATAATTTTGAAGTATAAAATTAACTTGAAATTACTATTGAACTCAAGAGTTTGCGTTCATGATTACTTTAGTTAGTATAATTATTTTTTCTTGTTAAGACATAAATTATAAAGTCCTTGAATTATTCAATGAATTATAACATAAAGTATGTAATAAAATTGTTATGTCTTCTTGTTAACACATAAACATGAGGTCCTTGAATTATTCAAAGACTTATAATGTATATTGACATGTTTCGTTTTCATGTAAACACATGAACATATAATTATTGAACTGTTCTGTCTTATTGTGAACGTATGAACATAGGGTTCTTGTATTATTCAAGAAATATACATTAGAGCATGCACTTGGTTCAAAAATACTGAATATGCAATTTGGCATGACCCAATTGACAAGTATTTGATCCAAAGAGAATTAAGTTATCTATGGAATTCTGATATAGTCTCACAATTCCAATACTCATAGAATACAAAATTATTATGGTATGTCTAATGAGCTGAAACATATGATATTCATATTGTTTGATAACTTTAATAGCTCTACCTCCAAAATCTATCAAGGTTAGAAAATTGCGTGTGTCATGGGTACACTCAATATGGTTCAAACTAGAAGGTATTCAAGAAAACCCACGACTGAAACCCCTAAACCTTTAGGGATTTTCGTTTTTTACCACTCAAACCATTCGAATCCTAAAACCTTTTGGGTTTTCAATTTTCCTACACTTTCTAGCTTGACGATTGTAGTGTTGGTGTTCCTCCTAGCTCGACATAACACAAACCTTTGCTAAGGTTTTCGGTTAAAGGGTGATTCAAGAATTAGGGTTTTGCTACAAATCCTAATTAGGGTTCTTGGAAGGAATCCCATTATGTCTTGATTAAAGTTCTGAATTTGTTAAAATCTTATGAAGCGTATTATTAACAATCTTGAGATAAGAACTTAAAATGTGTTTTGTAGTATCCCAATTAAGAACAATTTATTGTTGCTTAAATACTTAGTATTTAGAGAATTATCTCTACTTACAAAAGTAAGTGGGAGCATCTACAAATCTTGAAGATATTCAAGAGCAAAATACATAACCTTCTAAATCCATTTGTTGATGTCATACTAAGGTTAAACATGTAAATGTCGAACCAAAGTATAATGTTACTCTCATTCATAAATCTGAAAGGATGCCTCATCACTTGAGTGATATTTTAATATCAACGCTGAGGAATATAAGTTAGATGATCATAGTAAACCTTCTAACAGCCAAGATACATTATCACATCTTGAATCTGAAAAATGTATTAAAACTTGAATGATAAGATGCAGTCCTTGAAAGACAATCATTGTTTGAACTTGATTGATCTTTTACCAAACAGTAAAACTGTGAGGTTAGGAATGAGTTCTTTTGAAGAAAGACTCATAAGGACAAAATTGTATACATGTTAATCCATGCCTTGTGATAAGAGTTTTAATCATACTCAAGCAATTGACTGTGATAAAATTTTCCTTTCTACAAGCATTAATTATATAAAGATAATTAATTGTCATACCTATTTTCATGAATTTGAAATATGGAAATTAGGGCTCATAACTCTTTCCTTAATGATTACCTTTGCGAGGACGGTGCATAATAAAAAAGGTTATGAGTCCAAATAATCTTTATAAAGTATACAAGATAAAAGAATCCAAGTGTGGATTAGATCATGCGTCTAGGAGCTAAGACCTTAATTTTAATTCTAAGATCTGCTGTTTGATTTTGATTAAAATAAGATAACTACTGAGTACACCTAACATCAAATGGGAGCACTATATTTGTTTCCTTAAATCTCATATGTTGCATAACATATTGAAAGCATCATTCCATCTAAGCTAGATGTTAATCCCTTAGCTTGGAATGAAACTTCACCTTGAGAGTTTAGGAAATTAAATATATGACCTTGGAATAAATGTGTATTGAAATAGACATATGCGGTAATTAAGTCCAACACATGGCAATATATCATTGAAGCAAGTCTTAAAGGATATATTCCACTTGCGATAATTTGATACATGAATGGAAACCTTGTGTTTTACTAAGGATTCATCATGTACACTATATTGTGTATGGGGCTGGTTGTTACTTTTGCACGATTGCAAGATGAGCTAACAACATCAGTATCTAATTGACAGTATTTAGATAACTGATAAAACAAACTTTCTAATTGGAAGTTGTTTGGATTAGGAAAATTCATTACTAAGTTTGGAACCATGCCAAGTAATAAAGAACCTATGGATAGTTATTGCGACGAATCTGACGCAATAATCATAGCCAACAAACTTGGAGTTCAGAATGGCGCCAAACATTACCAAAGAAATGTTAAATCATTTACGAATTATATAAGGCATAGTGTTGTTTGTTTACACTGATGCTAGAGGATACTTAATCCTAGTTAAGGTAGGATTTCATCATTTATGATGAACCTGGTGACAAGATATGCTCGGCTAATAGTATTGTTGCAATACACATTAAAGAATAAGAATACTTTACATTTGAGAAACTGTTAAGATGATTGTCTCAGATAGGTATGTTGCTGGCTTCAAATATCCTATGAAGAGTACTGTGGTAATACCATACTTATAATAGTATGCACACGTACAATATGACACTCATCATATTATTCAAATCCTTCACAATTTTTGAATTTGGAACAAGTATTCGGAAAGTTCACTCAGGTGACTATTTAGATGTCTTGTACCAAAAGAGTTGAGAATGTTGGAAACATTGGATTTCAATTTACTAAGTGGTCTTATGCATATCTGTTTATTAGTATTTGGATAATGGAACTGTAAGCAGTTGTATTAAATAATGAATTGATATACCTGGTATGATCATTTTCATTTATACTACTGTGTTCTTTATTTGCATGTTTAATCCTTGAATAATTTAATTATTCTAAATTTATCCATTATCGATTGACAATATGGGAATATTGTTAAATAAAGACAAATGTGAGTGTTGGTTATGCATTTTGAATCTGTGGATTGTCTTCCCACCAAACTCATATGTTATTCATAAGGGATGCATATTGGACTTCCCCAACCGTCGAGTATTTACTTTATGGATCCATGTCATGAGTAAACTCGCATGGTGGTTTTATTAATCGTCCTTAGACTTGAGATGCAAGTCAATCTTGCATGTGTGGATATTACTTTTTGATTTTAGTCCAACGCTATCCGTAACTGGGTAGTTATAAAAGCTATTATTGGAAGTGATGTGAAGTACATCCACGACACTTGTAGTCAATACAAAATTTGTTTCCTCCACATGTCTTGTGCAGAAGGATACTATGGCGCCTCTCGCTGAATTAATCAGATGTTTGCATGGCCGTGCCCAAAGTGTAAATTAAGATGATACTTAATTACATTTGGTAATCTGAATTAATATCTATAACGAGAACTAAATAGTTAAACTATATGGAATGAGTTAGGATCCATGTCCATGGTTTAACAGTATCTAAAATAAAGGGATGATAATAGCAAGTAATACATAACCATTGAGATTAGATTGTTCTTGAAACTTCATCTCGGGTATTTCTAGTTTTAAAAACAATTGTGAGTGTTGCTAGACGTTTCCGTTGTTAGTATAACTAAATCTGCTACTCCAACTCCCAAGTGGGAGCGGTTGGAATATGGTAGTTGGATACGCACGTTATGCAACTAGAAGTACGTGAGCCTATTGGGGGCACACACGTTAAGACACGAAGAGTACGTTTATTATGTATTTAATATATGTAACTCGTTTATATTTATTAAATATATAATATGTTTCACGAAATATATTTAATGAATTGTTAGTTTAACCGTTAGACGTTATAGACTAATTAATACACGTTAAATAAAAAGAGAAGGGTTAAAGTGTCGGTTTTCGAAAAGTGTTGGAGTTAAATACAAGAACTTGTTGGACAAGTTTTTTTAACTATATAAACACCCTTGAGGTGTTCTTATGCTGGACAGCCAACACACACGACATTCATTAACCCTAAAAGAAAAACGCCACAAAATAAAAGCAAGCCGTATGTTTTCTTTGTTCTCCGTGTTCGACAAATCAGAAAACATATACCATACATGCATGCAATTGGTTATCATACATATACCATACACGGATGCAATTGGTGAACATATGCATACTTGTTATTAATAAGCATGCATGTTTTTTGTAATAAAACCAGATTGCTTCTATTATTGTAACATCAAAGGAGTTATAGTCCAATGGTTATGTTACTTGGTGTTGTAGTAACAGACTTGGGTTCGATCCCCATGATAGTTTGTTTTGGGGTTTTTCCTTTTTTGTTTTTTGTTTCGATCCAAACATATACCACTTGGTATTTGGATCGGATCTAGAACAAGTATTAAACACAAGTTGTTTTAGTATTCGTGAAGTAAGTACAAACATGGTGGCGTGCTTGTTTGACTTGCTGTGTGAGCAACCGTAGTGGTATCTATTTTAGATACTTTATATTCAAGAATAATCGCTAAAAGGTACACTTCTATTATTCGTATTGTGTTAACCTATTTGTCATAACTAGATCCATCCGCTGCGCACTCGTAGCTAAAATTGGTTACCTAGAATTATTAAATCACAACAATGTTTATCCCAAAAAAAGTTTGAGCACAATAAACAAACTATAAACACTTCTAAAGGAAAATGATACTCCGTAATCCGTATATCCGTTAACATTTTTTCCGGACTCATCATGCATTGTGACACATAAAATTCATTCATATTTTATTTTATACTCATTTTTTTATATGTATATCATTTAAGAGAGCATGTATCATTTAGGCGTAAATAATATACTCTGAGATGTTTTTCTTGCTTTTTTCGAACAAATGTTTTTCTTGCTTTGTTATTGCATAGTTGCGAAAAGTTTATAATCAATATACACCATATACATTAATACATATTCTCTTAAATGATATACACATAAAAAAAACTTTTTTATACAAGTTTTTAGAGTTTTAAATATTTTTTTGAATCTCTTATAGTTTTTTCTATGTTAAATATTAAAACTTGTATATGGTTTAGTTATTTATTGTCTGCTTAGGGTCTCATGGGATTGATCTTGATTCTACGTGGTGTCTTATTTGAGACTCTACCTTAGAATACGCTCAACACTTATTTTTAGACTGTGAGTTTGCGAGCGATCTCTGAATCATGATCAATAATTGGTAAGGACTTGATGAGTATCCAAATACTTTCATTGACTTATTCTCATGAGCAGACACGGTGCAAATAACAAATTCGCAAAGATGTTGTTTTGATGCAGTCATTCAAACAACCGGATGGATCATTTGGCGATATAGGAACAAAGTGTGCTTTGATCCGCGTCCTCTTAGGAAAGACACTTTTGATAATGTTGGCGTATATGTCCAAATCGCTTAATCCGAATAGACCCCCAGTTCTGGTCGAACCTCATAGGTCGTTCGGACATGGTAAACTCCATACAAACTGTGGGCGTATATGTCCGAATGGCTTAACCCGAACGGACCCTCAGTTCCGGACGAACCTCATAGGTCGTTCGGACTAACGGTTACTTCTGGGCTCAAAAGTCAAACCTGATATAAAAGGTAAACGACAGACGTTCAGAAGTCATGACATAACCAAGTAAGGACCTAAAAAGAGCAAAGGTTCAGTTGCCGCGCAAAACGGTTGCTATCTCATTTGGACGCATCCGATGGAGACAAAAACAAGTCTCCTATATAAAGAGGAACAGTTTTCACTCAAGGGTAACTTATCTTTCACACACTTACTCACCTTATTATTACTCAACTTATCTTACGTACCGATACTTATCCTCACGCCGGAGTTTGGTCCTGGGGTCACACCCGGGGCGAGACTAACGCGTTTACTATCTTAGCAGGTATCCGAAGGACTTGACAACATCAAGACCGGAGGAAACTCTCGAAAATTAACCACCCCGCAAAGAAATACTTAAACATTGGCGCCATTCGTGGGACCGACATTCGATCTACTAAGGCTATAGAATGTCAGGTTCCGAACGCCCGGAAACATCCGAAGGAGGGGGTGCCGAATCCCCTCCAGCCACTCGGGAGAAAATAGAAGGGTATATCTCTGCTCTCAAATCTATGGTCAAAGAACACAATAGGCAGAACACTGTGCAACCGATACGCTTGGATTTTCATGAAGAGGACAGCCCAGAAAAGACTGAGGTGGTCGGGGGGAAGAAAGGGATCGTTACGGGAGACAAGATGCCGGACGCAGATTTGGGAAAACCTTTCAAGGAAGTCAGGAAGTCGCCCTTCACTCGGCGGCAAATCGAGTTCTCAGCACCGGAGCATAAGATGCCTTCCCATATCAAGCTGTACGACGGGTCGACAGATCCCCAAGACCATCTCAACCGGTTCACCGGAGCAGCAGGCCAAGGAGAGTGGCCCATGCCCGTGTGGTGCAGGATGTTTCAGCAAACTCTGGACGGAAGAGCTCGGGGATGGTTCGATCGTCTTCCCCCAGGCAGTATAAACGAATGGGCAGATCTCAGGGCTCAGTTTGAAACCCGTTTCTCCCTGCACAAAGCATGCACCAAGATAATGAAGATAGTGAGAAAGGCCAATGAGACACTTCCGGAATTCAAGGAAAGGTGGACCACGGAGACTGGATTTATACAAGGGGCCCCAGAAATTATGTGACAACTCGTAATTTCAGGTCATTTTCCAAACCTCGACAATTTACTATTCATCATTCCCTATTCATGGTCATCATTCATCATTACGTAAACTAGGTTTACGGGTATTCAAATGCGCGTAACCAGTATGGTTTAGCCGCGTATTCATGTATCATCAGTAACATCATCGTCAATTTAGGTCATTTAAAGTTAAATGTGATAAAAATATCATCCTTGTGGCATTTTATTCTTACAAGATATGCATAAATAGTACCCGGTTTAGCGATCATTTGCATTTTTAACTACGCATGAGCCGTGCTTAGAATTTCTATCTGTTTTCATGTTATTAGTAGTTTAATATTCCATTATAATCTCCTATTATTCAAAAATTTCTATATTTCACATTTTCTGTTTCATTTCACGATTTCGTCAAATTTTGGTAACAACTCGCGTTTAATGTACAATTAATTCAACCGACACTAGACTATGTCCAGTCTACACTTTTTATACAATTTTGGTTCCTTACAATTCTATTTTTAAAAAGTCACTTTTCACTTTTCCATTTTACGTAAACCTTGCACCTTTTACGTTTTACGTATTCTAAATCTTCGTTTTTAGGTTTCAATTATATTTATACCTTCAGATGAACTCACCACTCATCTAAAAATAATAAACTAGGTCAAGATAACAAGTTGTTATATTTTTAGAAGTTTTACATTTTTACGTTACCCGGTATTGCATTATGTGTCTCAAAAACCCTACGTTTTAAATACCGGGGATCAAACTACACTCCGCAGCTCAAATTTTATATATATCAACAACCAAAACCCACTCACCATCTTATGTGGCAGATTTTGATCATAACAAAGTCACACCTTGCTTTAAATTTTGACACTTAGCTTTCCACTAAGTGTAAACCATCTACATTAAACCATTGTCTTCATTTGTAACATGCAAAACCACCAAAAATAAACTCTCTCATCCATTTATCTTGATATGAACGACTAAAAACAGCTTCAAACACCAAATACATCCCAAAAATTCGCAAGTTCTTGTATAAAGAATGAAGACTTTATAGTTCTAATCTTGTTTCTTGATTTCCTTCACTCAAAACACCAATCAATCTCATCAAATCTTAGGTTTTCTTGGAAGTTCTTGGCAAGAGTTTATTTAATGGTTTTAAGGTGTTCAAGGTCTGATATTCTAAGGTATTATCAAGGGTAAATCAAGGTGAAAAAGTTGGGTAAAAGGATTGGAGCATTAGGGTTCTAATTGGTAATTATTAGGCTAGTTGTTCTTGTTCTTGATATTTTGTTTCTCCTCCATAAAATCTTTGTAAGGAACCAACACTCATCTTTTCTTTTCTCTACTGATATCATATGTTAATTTATGTATTTTATATGCTACATAAGTTGTTGATGCTTGATTATACTTGGTACACACTTTAAATTACAAGAAAACCCTAAAAGGACTTAACTTGCAAAATGGTATTCTGATCAAGGGTAAAAATGGAATTAACTGGACTGATCAGTAGACTTTGGGCCTAAGGGACAATTATGGGGTTGTAGATCTATGTTTTGTGGTCATTTTCCCGGGTCGTGATCCCCGTGACGATACCCGATGATTAAGATATGATTTTTGTGGCAAAAACAGTCAGATCTGATGTACTGTTCCCATTTGGGGCAAAACTCAAGTTTTATTGCATAACTTTTTAAATATCAAATATGTAGCCTGATCTAGAGAAATAGGGCTATCATCTCCAATTGATTTCACCTTCATAGGGTCTGTAGATTTCAAGATATAGCCTTTTTGGCAAGACCTAAAACTCAGTCAGCATAACCTTTGGGACTGACTTGTAAACAAAAATTATAAAAAGTGGTTATACTTGGATAATTTTGAGTAAACTTATTTTTACAGTAAAGTAGGGACATAGAGGAAGCTAGGGATGTAAAGAACATAATTTTTAGACTTACGGTTTGGGAGATACGAATTTTTGAAAGTGGCTAAGTGTATGAAATTTCCATCAGCTTTGGAACTAAAAGATGCAAAAGAATGATAACTTGATATTTGGACCTTGAGCTTTTATTTTGAACCACCTAATATATTTTGGACCTTTAGACATAAATTGAACCTTTTGACTAAAGATTGAACCCTTGGACTTA
The DNA here is from genome assembly GCA_021014915.2 of Artemisia tridentata subsp. tridentata. Classification (NCBI taxonomy): domain Eukaryota; kingdom Viridiplantae; phylum Streptophyta; class Magnoliopsida; order Asterales; family Asteraceae; genus Artemisia; species Artemisia tridentata. The sequence continues at coordinate 469,502,553 of CP139509.1, read as the reverse complement.
TTTTTGACCCTTATGACTCATTTTGGACTTAAAGTCAAAACATGGTTTAAAACTTGAAATTGGGTAATAAGTATATTTCATATTTGTAATCATTTTAAAGGGCAAATTCAACATTGAAAGTTATTTAAACATTATGTACCAAGCATAATTGAGGTTACAACTTACATGGCATATAGAGAGATATGTATCATTATTTTTAGAAGCTAAGGCGCGCGTATGTATATATATAGGTTGCTTGTAGAATTCTCGCAGTTGTTTCTTCATTATCTCACTTGATCGTGCACTTTGTTTTTGGTGAGTTTCATGGCCCCTACTTTTACTTGTTTTGTAACTATTTTTGGGGGAGAATACATGCTCGTTTTTAATTAAACTCATGCTTGTTTTACATGAAACGTGATTTGTCTTTCAAACATTATTGATTGGTTAAAATACTTGAGTCGTTGCTCGGAAGTATTTTGTGTTTACATTTTTCACCCTTGATCATTTTCTTATAGACACTAGTACATTAAGCTATTTCATATTGCCTAGGTTATAACCCATTAAGCGCGAACATTGTGATTAGAAATTTTGGTTGTCCGGGTGTTTCCCCACTTGACTGATATGTCAAACGTAGTATTGTGGTTTCCCACTTGACTGATATGTCAAACGTGGTACTGTGGTTTCCCCACTTGACTGATATGTCAAACGTATTGTGGTTTCCCCACTTGACTGATATGTCAAACGTAGTATTGTGGTTTCCCCACTTGACTGATATGTCAAACGTGGTACTTTGGTTTCCCCACTTGGCTGAGATGCCAAACGTATTGTGGTTTCCTCACCTGACTGATATGTCAAACGGACCGTGGTTTCCCCACTTGACTGTTATGTCAAAGTATGCCCAAATTAGAATCTTAAGGCTTCAGTGTCATGAAGTTTAGTTGTTAATAACTCTATATATATTGGGAATATATTGTTCATTTAACATTTGTGGTCCATAAATCATTTGACGTTCACTTAAACCAGATCTTATTTAGCAGTGGGTTGTAAACACACAGGTTGCAAGTCTTGTATGGGCGGGGCTTGGAACTGGGTGGATTTACAATGCCTTTGATGGAAAATCTTCATTCTAACGCTTTACATTTAGCACTAAACTCTATGAACTCACCAACCTCGTGTTGACACTTTAGCATGTATTTTCAGGTATTAAGCAATAGCACGCTACGGGAGGCTTTTGGCAGGGCATGGCATAGTCATAGAAGACTCTGATAAACATTTGGGACTGTTTAACTTATTTAAAGGCCTATTTCCGCACTACTTTTAACAATGTAAATTCAACACTTTTGTTAAACAATTTTATTCTAAATGATTGAGGTGAAAACCATTCTTTGTACTTGTATTGTGATACCAATTGAGTTGCACCCCAGCGACATGTATGCTTCCGCTGGACCCGAATCTAGGGGTGTGACAAATTATGAGAATCTCTTCGTTTATGAACGGTTGCAAATGCCCAGAGTTGGCTAAGCGGTTTGCCGATAAGGTTCCTAGGACGGTCGACGAGATGATGATCCGGGTAGACGATTTTATACGGTCGGAAGAGGCGTTCGTCAGCACTGAACTACCTCGAGGTGAAAGTCATGACAGATATAGGAAGATATCAACCAGATCATTCCGAAGGGATGACAGAGTGCACAGAGGATATGGGAATGAAAATAGGAATGAAGGGCGGTCCGGGTATCCTAATAGAGATCGGCACGTTCAATACAAACACAAGGATCGGCAAGCACCATACCTTCCGGCACAAAACGACTATCAGAGTCGTAACACTCCTTGTTTAACGCTGGACTCACTCATAAAACCTCCGAAAGAGATCCTAGCCACTGAGCATCAGTTGCGGCTACCTCCGCCAAGGCTGATGCGAGACCCACCGAAGAAGGAAAACAGGACAGGTACTGCGACTATCATGGGGAGAAAGGTCATTACACGAATGACTGTTATCAGTTTAAAAGATAGTTGGAATTAGCTCTGGATTCGGGGAAATTAAATCACCTGGTTAAAGATGTGCGTCAGAAGGGAAGGAATGCACAAAAAAAGGACCTCCCAGCCAAAGATAAGATAATCAACATGATCCGTACAAGGCCGGAGCAAAAGAAACGTAAGTCTCGCGAATGTGTGGAGGAGTGGATGAACGTTCCTATCACTTTCCCCCCTATGTTGACCGAAGATGTTTCAGACAAGCCTCTCATCGTGGAGGCCATGATGGAAGGATATCTAGTGAGAAGGGTGTTCGTGGATGAAGGAGCATCGGTAGAAGTCATGTTTGAGCATTGCTTTGATAACCTAAGTCCAGAGATAAAGTCTCGACTAAAACAAACTCAGACGGACCTACTAGGATTCGCTGGGCAAGTAACCAAACCGCTGGGAAAAATAGAGCTGGATGTATCATTCAGAGAAGAGGGACTGTATAGGAGGATGACCATGAAGTTTACTGTCATACGGGCTCCATCGCCGTACAACGTCATTCTTGGGAGAACCGGATTGAAGATGTTAAGGGCAATCCCTTCGACAATACATGCCATGATGAAATTCCCGACCCCCAGGGGAATAGCCACTTTGAGGGCTCGGCAAATCATCATCTCGGAGTGCCGAAAGTTAGAAGAATCGCAAATGACCCCCTCGGAACAAGACGATGGGCCATCAGAAGAAATGGCGGAAGCAGATGTCGCCGAAGAAGTTATGGTAAACCCAGCCTATCCGGAACAAATGGTAACTATCGGGGGTAGCTTGTCGCCAGAATGTAAGAAGAAACTCAGAGCACTTCTCAAGAAAAATATGGATGTCTTCGCCTGGACGCCGGCGGACATGACTGGGGTTCCACGACGCATAATTGAACATGCATTGAATGCCAACCCCTCGATAGAACTGGTATGTCAAAAACGCAGGGTGTTAGCTCCGGATAGAAGTCTAGCTGTAACGAAAGAAGTGGAAGAATGGGTGAAGGCAGGTATTGTCCGCCCGGTTAAATATCCCACGTGGATATCCAATCCTGTCCTTGTCAAAAAGTGCGACGGAAGCTGGCGAATGTGTATCGACTTTAAGAACATCAACTCGGCATGCCCGAAGGATTACTATCCCTTGCCGGAGATCGACTGGAAGATAGAGTCAGTCATGGGATTCAAATACAAGTGCTTCCTAGATGCTTACAAGGGGTATCATCAGGTTCAAATGTCGAAGGAGGACGAAGAAAAGACAACCTTCTATACGGATCAGGGGACATATTGTTACACCAAGATGCCTTTCGGTCTAAAGAATACAGGAGCAACGTACCAACGCATGGTGGATGCGGCTTTCCAGTCTCAGATAGGAAGGAATTTAGAAGCATATGTGGATGATATGGTCATCAAGAGCAAGGAAGAGATGGAAATGTTAGGGGATATTGCCGAAACATTTGATAACCTGAGGAGGATCAACATGAAATTAAATCCAAAAAAGTGCTCGTTCGGCATGGAAGAGGGAAAGTTTCTGGGGTACATGGTGACCTCCGAGGGGATTAGGGCCAACCCAAAGAAGACAAAAGCGTTGATAGACATGCAATCCCCTCGTACTTTGAAAGAAATGCAAAGCCTCAGTGGTAAATTAGCAGCTCTGAATCGCTTCCTGGCACGGTCGGCCGAGAGATCGTTACCATTCTTCGAAACTTTAAAGAAAATAACCAAGGAAAATAAAGATCAGTACCGATGGACGGAAGACGCGGAGAATGCTTTCCAAGAAATGAAGAAGCTAATAGCAGACCTGCCGTCCTTAACAACCCCAATGGCCAAAGAAACGCTATATGTATACCTGGCCGCTTCTCAGGAGGCCGTGAGTGTTGTCCTTCTGACAGAGAGAAAAGGTAAACAGCGCCCAGTGCATTATATGAGTCGGACACTTAATGAGGGCGAAATGAACTATGCACCAATGGAAAAGCTAGCACTATCATTGCTGCACATGTCAAGAAGACTGCGAAGATATTTTGAAGCACACCCAATCAAGGTCATCACCGATCAGCCGATCAAACAGATACTCAACAAGGCCGAAGTGTCCGGTAAGCTAGCCAAATATTCCGTCGAGCTGGGCGCATACAACATCACGTATGAACCACGGAATGCGATAAAGGGACAAGTGCTGGCGGATTTCCTCTCGGAAACCCCCATCGGAGACAGCTCCGGCGGGTATTTCAGCCAACCGGCCGTGAAAGCAGAAAAAGACATGGGAAAATGGTTGTTATTTACCGATGGAGCCTCAAATAGGAAGGGTTCTGGAGCAGGGCTCGTTCTAGTCAGTCCGGACGGGACAGAATATACCTATGCCCTCCGTTTGGATTTTGACAGCACCAACAACGAGGCGGAATACGAAGCCCTCCTAGCAGGACTTCGGATGGCCGAAAGAATGCATGTACAACACATCGAAGTAACGGTGGACTCCAAGTTGGTGTCGAATCAAATAAATGGAGACTATGTGGCAAGAAACGAAAGTATGATCAAGTACTTGGCCAAGGCAAAGGAGTGCATAGCGAAGTTCCAGCGTTTCTCCATTCGGAACATCCCCAGGAATCAGAATCAAAAGGCCGATATACTGAGTAAGTTAGCCACGGTAGCTTTTGACCATTTGATAAAGGAAGTCCTAGTGGAGGTATTGAGAGAAAGATCCACCGATTCAAAAGAGATCAACGACATAGTCGCGGAAGAGGGGGAAAACTGGATGACGCCCATCATCCGTTGCTTGGAAGAAGGGATATGGCCGGAAGATCAGAACGAGGCTCGGGCATTAAGAATGAAAATAAGCCAATACGTGATGGAAGACGGGATACTCAACAAGAAGTCCTACTTGGTTCCCATGCTACGATGTGTCGGACCCATGCAAGCAAATTACATAATCCGGGAGATACACATGGAGGCATGCGGCATGCATTCAGGGCCAAGGTCGGTGGTGGCAAAGGCCATGCGGCAAGGATACTACTGGCCCACCATGCAGACCTAATATGGTTTGATTGGATCAACAATCCAAAATATGCTTGTAATTATACTCTATAACCCCCCTTCCTTAACATCTTGTGTGGGACCTTTTTTTATAAATTTATAAGTTGTTAAAAAAAAAAAAAAAAAAAAAAAAAAAAAAAAAAAAAAAAAAAAAAAAAAAAGTCTATACATTGGTGTGCAATATAGTAAAACCCTAACATGGATTTCTACAATATTATCTATGATAACCTGGTATCGAGCTTTTAAAACAACTAGGTTTTTTCAGCCGTCCCTTTGCTGATTACAGCTCTGGCTGTCTTTACATGCTTCCACCATCATCAATAACAACCCTTTTTGGTTGCTGTTACACAACAACTCTCATCATACAGTAAAACCTCTATAAATTAATAGTGTTAGGGTCATGATATTTTATTAATTTAGCGAGATATTATTATATCGATAAATTAATAATTTATTAATTTAAAGAGGTTTTACGTATGGCCTATAAATTTCCAAGTCCAATATGTATTGGTCACAATGTATACTAGTTAGAGATGAAAAATAAATTAGAAAAACAAGTTTCAATGTATACTAGTTAGAAATGAAAAATAAATTACAACATATACTAGTTGTAGATAAAAAAATAAATTAAAAAAACAAGTTACATTATGTACCAGTTACAATGTATACTAGTATGAAAAATAAATTATAATGTATATTAATTATAGATGAAAAATAAATTATCACGTATATATATATATATATATATATATATATATATATATATATATATATATATATATATATAGAATTTTTTAGTAATTATTAATTTATAGTTTCGTTGTAACTAATAAATATACATTAGGGTTTCAAAAAAATTATTATCTTATTATTTTATCGATTAAGATCCAAATTTGTACTAGTCCCAAGTTAGGATCGGACAAATTATTAATTTTATCGAGGTTATTAATTTATCGAGTATTAATTTATAAAGGTTTTACTGTATATTTGTTGCAGCAAACTTTGCTGCTATCTAATTCGATAGGACCAATATAGACTTTTATACTTTCCAAATATTAGCATATCTTTTATACTTTTCTGACAATTGTTTTCTCACATATTTTACTTTGGTACATGTTAAAGTATAAAAGAATTAAAATGATAATAAGTATTTTTCTCTTTTATCGCTACTCATTTTTTTTTCTATCTCATAGCTCCATTTTAACCAAAAAAACAACTTTTTTTTTTTTTTTTTTTTTTAAAAAACAATTTTTTTTTTTTTTTGTCATTTTCATTTCTTCTTTCTCTCCATCTTTATTGTTTTATGGTTTTACTATTATAACTTGTTTTTCAGCCAACTTTATTTATTGAACCAACCTTATCTTTCTTGTCCGATCAAACTCGTTTTTTATTGTTCATTTATTTAATTTATTTTTATTTTTATTTTTTTCTTCATATATACACATGAATTTTAGTCTGGAAGAATCTTTCATATGTCATATTAACAAAAACCGTGAACTCTTATGAAACGCTCATATTTTTTTTATCAGTACTCCTATACGCCATATAAGGAAAATTCCTATACGTTGTATAGGAAATGACCCTATGCGCCGTGTACACTTTTCTAGTCTTCAAAAACTCATTAACCGAAATATGGACTTCTACTGATCGCAAAACCATTAAACCTTGAAAACAAATTTCATTCATCATAAATATAACATATGTACATTTGTTTTACATCTATGACGCGCGGAAGCTTCAAATCACAAAATGTGGGAGCTAACCCAAACGCTCCTTTTTTGACCCATAATACATATCCTTGTTTATAAACATACAAGTTCGACACCATAGATTAACTCGAAACAGTTTTGCACTCAAAAGAACTATTTCTACAATAGTTTGGGTCATTTACAAGCTGACTCTTAAAGTGGTACGTAAGAGATGCTTGTCACCTATCCCCCGCGAGCATTACCGTTCCTTTATAATTACCTTCTTCTATCAACAAGCCCCCAAGTTGTAACACCCTCAAAATCTAGTTTAGCGAAAGCATACATGTTTAGGTGCTACTAAATTGGTAATCACAACACACAGATATAGAGAACGGATTATCAAATCCGTTTTAAAACAGTTTACATTACCAAATTCAAATCGTTTTACAAATAGTTCAATTTAAAGAAAATAAGCCCATAAAATATGTCGGTCCCAATAAAACGTTTCAGTTTTGTGAAAAAACACTTCAGAGTAATTATGACCGATGCGATGCCATGTCATGCCTTCAACAGTTTCATACTCAAATACCTGAGAAAAACATGCGAAAAGGTCAGCTAACGCTGGTGAGTTCATAGGTTTACAGTAAATAAGCACAGATGGACAACATCAAATATTAACAGGTACACACTAACTTTATGCTAACATTAAGCTCATGCAACTGAAGCTACGACAGTTCAGTATGCCAGAATGGCATATAATAATAATAGTGGGGCCCAGCGAGTGTTTATCCCGATATACTCGGCAAGTCCGACATGATATACGCCTGCATTGACCCGTCTGGCCAATCCGAATGGGGGAGTCATCCCCAATAGATCTATCTATAAGATTTGTGCTTCTCGCAGGAACTGACGGTTCATGATAGTGGGCATAGTGAGATCGTATATACTTAGGTTATCCGCATACTAGTGTGTAAAAACAAAAGTTCAGTTTTAGGTCCATGAAAATAGTTTTGCATGTTTCTCACCCCAAGGTTTATAAAACAGTACTTATAAAAAAAATATAGGGCTATAAACTCACCTTAAATACTAGCAATCTGCTAGCAAAATCAAATAGTATAGTGCAACCGCTCCGACACACGACCTAGATCAGTATGGTAAGTCTTAGTATAAAACTTGTGTTTTAAATGTATTGACTCATTTGAAAAGTTTACAAGTCTTAGTGTGTTCGTGTATTTCTTGCTTGCTGTGTGGTAAAGTACGTTTCGAAATGTGGTTTATCGTTTAAAACTCCTTAGTGATGGCTCTCGTGAAAGTGTAGGGTGAAAGTACGTGTAACGGAAACATCCGTGTTTCGTAATCGTAATCGAAAATGCACAAGTAATATATATGTTATCTTATATATATATATTATATATATATATATATATATATATATATATATATATATATATATATATATATATATATATTAGATAAAGTTTAATAACTAAGTATTTAATTAATTAGGTCTTGTAATTAATTAAAAGTTAATATAATAATATGTATTATATTAATGTGTAATTAAATAAAATATGATGATAGTGGTGTATTATTATATTATAAATAATTTAAGTATTTATAATATAATGACATTAATAAAAATTGTAATTTGTATAAGTATTTAAATTAAATAAATTTAAATAAAGTTGTAAGTATATAAATATGTAAAATATATTTATAAGTCTAAATAATTTTAAAATATTAATTTGGAGAAATTAATATTTTGATAATAAAATAATTCGTTTCGTCCTTTAGTCGGTTTTCACCAAAAATCTCTAAGTGTTGGGTTTTTAGAAAAAATCGGGCATGACCCGTCCGTAATTATAAGCTTTTCCATTTTTCTCAAGTGTTGCAAATTACTCAAATAGTCCCTTAAGTTATCAACATTTGCAATTCTAGTCCAAAACTTATATGTTAGGTTATAACTATATATATCGTTACGTTTTTATTTAAATTAAGGTTTTCACGAAATAATTATAAGTTTCGATATAAAAGTCAACGTTTAGTCAAACTTTCCCCAAAAGTCAAGGAAAGTCAATAAAATTTCATATTGGGCCGAAAAGCCCATTAAGTGGTCAAATTGGGCTTAAGATGTCAAAACAAGTCCAATACGGTTTTAATCGATATAAAACGTTTTAATAAGTCAAAATATTTATAAAGGGTCGAAAAATGTTCCAAAACTCATTTTTGTCACCCAAGTCTAAAATTGGGCCGAATAGGCCATTGTGAGCCTAATAACTCAATTTTAGTCCGAAACCAAATAAACTTTTTAAGTTACGTTATATATTACGTTAAGTTTCCAAAAACCAAATAATCACATTAATTAAGCCGTTTAGCCAAAAAGTTCAAACAAGCCGAAATTTAGTTGGGCTCGGCCCAACTTGTATCGTACACTTCATAAGACCAAAATCAAGTTTAGACCTTTAAGCCCTTTTTGTCCAAATAGTTTTCGTAATTAAGTTTTAACTATCCAATTAAGCACTTATAAATAAGCAATTTGGTCAACAAGTCAACCATTATCAAAACTCATTGGGCTCGGCCCAAGGAGTGTCGTACGACCCAAAAACCCAAAAAAAAAAGTCGAAACAATAAGCTAGTGCTTAATTCAATAAGCTATTTCAAATAAGTTGTTAAGCACAAAATTCACCCTTTCACCACTAGAGCCAAAATTTTATGTTTTTCAAAACCCTAATAATTATTTATTTATGTGGTGTGTCGAGTTGTATATAAGCTCAAATTAACAATTATGTTACCTAAACTCGCGTAATTAGTTCAAAGCTCATTTGTACTATCAATTTAGCATAGCAAGTAACAAGATTCACCACACAAGCAAGAAATGACATAATTTGTATATATGTTTCAAAAAAAGTCGAGCATATGAAAATGTACACCAAACCCTAGCTTTTTCAATTTTGCAAAACACATACATTTAGCACTTTGTAAGACTTTTAGACGTCATAAAAACATGAAATGTACAAGACTAGATGAGTTTTGAAGTTTCCTTACAAAGAGTATGTTTGTGCGTGGGTATGGAGACAAAGAAAAGAACAAAACCGCTTCAAATTTACCCAAGACACGTTCCGATCGACCAAAAACTCTTGAAAGTACAACCCGATTAGCTCAAACTTCACTTGATTTTTTTCGATCTTGAAATTTATTGTTGTTCGAATGGTATGGTAAGGAGAAAAAGTTTAGGAAGTTTTTGGATGAAAGAATGAGTATGTGAATTAGTGTGTGTAGTGTTTTAAGAAGAAAACAAGATTACATGATGTAATAATAAGACAAAAATTTTGATCTCCCTTGTTGTGTTGTGTTAGTGGACGGAAAAAGACAAAAGAGAAGGGGAGGGAAAATATTTTTGATCCTCGTTGGTGTATCGTGTGTCGGTGTGAGCTTAAATATTACCGTAAAGTCCCGGTTTGATGTTTTTGGACACGTATACGTAAAATAAAATTTTTATCCACGTTTTTGTCAGAATAATAATAAAATATTATTATTTGCTCAAAAATGTATTTATTTGACTTCTGCCATGTCTATTGTAGTGTCGATACGCGTGTTGGGTTGTTTTTCAGTAAATGCGAGAAAGCTTCTCGGTTTATTACGTGACCTGTTAGTAACTAACAGAAATAGAATAATTTATGTTTACTGACAAAAAATAGACAGTTTCAGTAGTGACTGTAAGCTACAGTCCGCGGGATGGCTTCCCGAAATGTTCACGTGAACTCAAAATTTTTCAGTTATGCATAAAAATGCGCAGTTTAGTAATAATAAATAAATATTTATTATTAAAATAAGGTTAAAAATTACCATTTGTCACACAAGTCCACCTATTTACATACATAAAACATAACTATACATGGTAAGTCATAAAGACTTTGTGACTAAGGTGCTGTTTGTTTTTGTAAAAAAAGTCTGAATGCCTCTGAAATCTGATTCGGTCAGAGGTTTTCAGACTTAAGAGTGTTTGTTTTTTGTTCAGATTCAAAGATGGAAACATCTGAAAAAGCTCTTGTTTGGTCAGATCTTCGCATACCTCTTTTTACATCTGAAAAAGAGAAACTGTTTTTTTATGAACCCACTATGTATTAACTACTTATGCTCACAGTCAACCACCGACCAGCACCCATCTCCAACGCCACCCACCAACTATCACCCTCGTTCTTTCACACCCCATGAAGAACGTTAATCCCATTTGTCGATTTTAACAATACGATCACATAACTTGTAGTTCTTGTACTTGTAGAATAAAGAAGGAAGATCGTGGTTTTCTTCACTTTGTGGATCTGTAATTTTGGTCAGCTGAGAATTCACTTGTGTGAATGTGACTTTTTCTTATTGTGGATAATGTTTTGTGTGAGGGTGTGATGGTTGCTTTGGATGTGTATTGTTCCTTTGTTGTCAATTTATATAGCTGTATCAAATTTATGATTATAATACTAATACAAGAGTTTTAATTAAGTTTGTTTTCTATAAAATATAGTTATTTTTCACTTGAATTGTAAAAACCGAATATTTGAACATTCAGACGTTTTTGAAAAAACAAACAACATCATATGATTCAGATTCATATTTTTCAGCCACCTTATAATATTTAGACATGGTAATCAGATTCAGACTTCAAATCTTCTAAAAAACAAACAGCACATAAGTCATGTTATATATCACGTTGATAGGAATAATAATACACATACCTACTAGCGTGTTGCATAGTTTCATTTGGACATAGGATAATTTAGAATTACTACTAGGTATCCAAAGGCTAAAGTACATTGGTTATGTACTTATGTTATTCAACAATTATCCTTTTTTATACTTATGTCACTACTAAATGCAAATATCTTTTCTTAAGAAGGAAGGGCTGGAATAATTGCAATACTACCTTATGTGATTGAGGGCACATGTTAAAAAATCATTACTCCCTCCGTCTCAATTTAATTGTCAGAAGACAAAAAACACGGAGATTAAGAAAATCCCACTAAGTAGTACATTTTTATGATAAAATGACACTTATGCCCTTTAAGAGTACTATCAATATTGTTATGCTAATAAACCTTTTACAGTAAATAAATTTTCCACCATAAATTTGGCACCAATAGATTTCCCACCATAAATTTTCCAAAAATTTAAATACTACTCCTATCTTTTACTGTGGCGCCCCTGGCCATATTACAAGTACAAATACAGTAGCACGTTTGAACATCACAGTAGCACATTTGACTACATGGATCATTTAACAACTACATCAACTAAAAAAAACATTACTGAAGTCCAACGTAATGGTATATACCAAGCTTTATTGCGAAAAAGTGTCAATGGAGTATTAAGTTTTGGATCAATAAGTAACGTGGCAAGAGAATTATCGTGAGTCGGATTTGGCACAAAGCTAAACATCAAGTCGAGCAAGGATCAACAGTTGATTTATCTTCGAAAAGGCCAAATAATGTTGGACGAAAAAGGAAACAAATTGATATAAATCTCGTGTCGGTGATTCCGCTAAGGTGTCGAACCAATATTCGATCTCTTGCAAGTTTAATGGATGTTTCAAGAGCAACTATGCATAGACGAATTAAAGAAGGTGCACTTAGACCACATACAAGTGCCATCAAGCCAACTCTCACTTCCGAGAATAAAAGAGCGAGGTTAAGATTTTGTTTATCAATGATTAATCATTCATTTTCAAGTTCGAGTCCTAAATTTCATGATATGTTTAATGTTGTTCACATTGATGAGAAATGGTTTTATATGTCAAAACCATCGAAACGTTATTATCTAGCTCCCGGCGAAGATGAACCTTTAAGAACATGTAAAAGCAAAGCATTTATCACCAAAGTCATGTTTCTAGCCGCGGTTGCACGACCACGTTTTGATGAATTCGGTAATGAAGTGTTTTCCGGAAAGATAGGTATTTTCCGCTTACAACATTGGAACCGGCTAAGTGTTCAAGTAAGAATCGTGTTGCGGGAACATTAGAGACAAAACCTATTTTGTCGGTAACTAAAGATGTAACAAGGACATGGTTGATAAACAAAGTATTACCGGCTATTAGAGCTAAATGGCCGCAAGGTCACGAGGGTCCAATATATATTCAACAAGACAATGCGAAACCCCATATTAATGTTAACGATAGCGAGTTTCTTGAAGCATCATCTCGAGATGGGTTTGATATTCGACTTCGTTTTCAACCCCCAAATAGTCCGGATTTAAATGTATTAGATCTTGGATTTTTTCGAGCAATCCAATCACTTCAAGAACAAGAGTCATTGGGCACAATTGATGAGCTCGTCGGTGCGGTTGAAACATCATTTGAAAGAATGCAATCCCATGAACTTAACAAGGTTTTTTTAACTCTACAAACATGTATGAAAGAAATTATGAAAGTTCGGGGTGACAACAATTACCAAACACCACATGTTGGTAAAGGTCGTTTAGCACTAGAAGGTAACTTACCGTTGCAAATTGATTGTGATCAAGACCTCATAGAAGATGTTGTTTCTTATTTGAATCAGTAAGGAAAAAAAAAAAAAAAACATTAGTTTTTGTAATTAGTCTATGCATAATAGCAGTGGGCTTTTTTTGGTAGTAGCAGTGAGAAAAAAAAATGAAACATTACTTTTTGTAATTTGTCTATGCATAGTACTGTAGTAATAGACTTTTTTGGTAGTAGCAGTAGGAAAAAATGGAACATTAGTTTTTCTATAATTCGTCTATGCATAGTAGCAGTGGACTTTTTATGAAAGTATTGAAGTTACTGGACTACATATATTTAGGACTAGCTTATAGACCCGTGAAATTCACGGGATTTTTGGGGATTTTTGTATCAAAAAATTAAGTACGTGAATAAAGTAATAAAGAACAATAACCTTAAACGCTATGAAATTTTGTTATAAAGGAATAATAAGTTATAATTGAATGATATTAAAACATACAATGGTTGTAAATATGTATGTAATAAACGTTCACTGCCTCGTGATACTTATGTAGATAACCGTGACATTGTTTTGCAAAAGCGTGATGGACCTTTTGCAACGTATTAACATTTTTCATCCTATGAACCTTGCCTTGCAATAGCCTTTGTTACTCCCAAACATCTTCGTCGGATACTCCTTCTATATTCCTCGGATACTCCCAAACAACCCTTGAAAGTAAATAAAAAAAAGTAAACAAAAAATTGTTGGGAGTTATAACACGAAAAAACATGTAATTTGTTTATTGTACATACCTGATCAAAGTGTGATCATAAACCTGAAGAACTTCTTTATATACAACATTTGTAGTTGTGTTTAATAGGTTACCGTCCGCATCGGAAACAACAATCTTCAAACCTTTTTTGCTTTTGACCCGTGAAAGAGCCACATATAGCTGTCCATGTGTGAAAACAGGACGTGGCAGATACAAACCGACTTTTGAAAGAGATTGACCTTGGCTTTTGTTTATTGTCATTGCGAATGACACCGAAATGGGATATTGTTTCCTCACAATCTTTAGAGGTAAACGTTTATCAGATGGAGTAATTTTCAATCGTGGTATAATTACCTTATTTCCAAAATGTGTTCCATTAATGATTTGTGCTTGAATAGAAGACCGGGATAAGCGTAAAACCTGAAGCCTTGTTCCGTTACACAGTCCATTTGATTGGTCAATATTCCTGAGCAACATTATCGGTACACCAACTTTTAACACCAACCTATGATTTGGAACACCTGAGAACTTTAGTCCATTGATAAAATCTGTTGAGAAAACAGATTCATCGATTGATGTGCCACGGTCTGTTCTATCAATACTATCACAACTAAGGTAAACAACCTCTTCACCTGGAAATGCATGAAGCAAATGGTCGTTTATGCTGTCGACCACTTCATTAGTAGGAGCAAGAATGGCCTTTTCTTGAAAATAGGACGGATCGTCTATGTTATCGAAAAGGTTTGGATAGGTAAAATCAACAATGGATGCTATCGGGTCACAAGAGGCATCTATTAGAATATCTTTGGGTATATCTATTGGAAACTCTCCGTCTTCTGCATCTCCGATCTGCCCGTCTCCTAATTTTAGTATCCATTCGGAAAATTCACGTATCTCATTCACATCTTCAGGCCGACATCCAACAGTTAGCCTCATGTTGGCTGTTAACTTCAGCACCGTGCAGTGATCCCACAAATAAGACTGCTTCAATGACGCACTAACAATATCTTGCCGTGAGCCTTTTGGAATAACCGGAAGAATTTGTCTGAAATCACCACCAAACACCACTGTCATTCCACCAAAAGGCGTATCAGAACTGTCAAACCTATTCTGACGCAGGACGTCGTGCAATGACCGATCCAAGGCCTCAAAACAAAGCTTATTTGTCATTGGCGCTTCATCCCAAATAATTAGCTTGCATTTCTTTAATAACGATGCAAGATCACTCTGAGGGCAGATGGAGCAAGTAGAAGTCTCATCAATATTGATAGGAATATGGAATCGTGAATGAGCAGTCCTGCCACCTGACATCAACAATGATGCAATGCCACTTGATGCGACGTTTATTACGATATCACCTTTTCTTCTAATACCAACAGCAAGGGTTTTCCATAAATATGTCTTCCCAGTACCACCATATCTGTATACAAAATATACACCGCCTTTACCTGAATCAACGGATGTCATGATGGTGTCATATACGCCTTTCTGTTCGTTGGTTAAAGCAGTGTACAGGCGGTTATATTCAGATTCCAACTCAGTTGTGTTATAATGTGTCTCGTCATATATAAGTCGATTACCAAACTGAGTTATGTATCTTTCATCTGGGTAAGGCAACTCAGGGAAACGTCTCAATGTTGTTCCTCTGGACAGCATAAGCTGCTCAATCCAAAACAAAGCAACGTTTTTTTTTCATCGTCACTCAGTCGCAAGTCTGCACAAAAGAGTAATATTTTTTATGCAGTCAAGTAACAAAAAAAGTGTTAATGCATTATATTTCAAAAATAATAAATGGTATACCTGGTAAATTCAAAGTCAGACTTCTTTTGTATTCGACATCCTGTGCAAGTAAGTGCCAGGTTTCTAACCAGACTGTCAAAGGTGTTTCAAGCTCTTTTTGGGAGAGCAATGTAACAAAAAGCTCACGTAGATTTTCAGCGGGTGCCCAATCGGATGCGTCTTTAATACTTTGAATGTACTCCTTGTCGTCCTCTAAGAGACCCGTTGCATAGCAAGCTTCTTTATAAGTAGGATAAACCACGTTGTCCCAGGTTCTTATATCTTTGTGTGACTTACATCCTTTCTTACAATTTAGTAGCATCCTACAGTAGAAAGCCTCACCAGTTGAAATAGGAACACTATGAATTCTCCCAATTGCGTATTGTTTCTTCCTGAAAGTCCATATCCGATCTTGAGCATTCCATACAAATTTTGTAGGAAACTCCGCATACGTAAGTTCCCTTGCTGGAGGATACTTCTGGTTCATTTTCATCCATTCTTCGAACATAGATGTACCTACTGATGGCTTGTTCATAACGGTTTGAAGATCAGAGTTCTCATCATACACAACTCGCTGCTCGCCTTCAAGGTGAAAAGAGAGCCTTTCAATATGCGGTGTTATATGGTGAATCTCAAACCCAAATATCCTCCACGCAGCCTCACACGCCGACACATACCTGCAATCCAAGTAGGCCTTAATCTCATCAACCGGTTTAGCAGCCTCGTGATTCTCTCCCGTCGCACTTGGTTCATAGAGCTGTGCAGACACTCTATCTGGTCCTTTGTTTATGTACTTAAACAAATATTTAATTGCACCCGTTTGATTACACCATTCAACGTTAAGGTGACACTGATAACGTTTGAGAAGAGTAGCATTGTAAGGTATAACATAACCGTTATGCAACTTTTGGCCACTCTTTTCAACATAGTTTCCGTTGTGACGTCGCCTATAAACAGGGTACCCTTCAGGATCGACCGAACTCTGCTGCACAAATTTTTTCGGAAAGTGTTTGGTACATTTACCATTAGTGGTGCAGACCTGATTTGGTTCATCAATCCCACAAGGACCATGCATCATAAAATCAGAAACTAATTTGTGCAAGTCGGGGTCCTCGTTTCGATCCGGTATCTCAGCACATATGAATTTGTCTATTTGTTCAACATTTGGAATTTTGTCATCCTTATGCAAAAACAAACATATATGTGCATGCGGAAGGCCTCTCTTCTGGAACTCGACAGTATACACGACTGAAATATTTTTGTATACAATTAATCAGTGTCAAGTGAAGATAAATTTCACATTTTAAAGAATTTGGAGCAAGTAGACATTAAAGAATGTAATAATTATTGCTACATAAAAGATAAACACAGTACCTGCTTGAATGCGTCCGAATAGACGTAATTCTTTCACATCCTTTATCAACTGATCGAGTTTCATTTTAAAAACTCTACTAAGCACATCAGGACGGTCCGTAGATGAAAGGTTGTGCTCGCGCATATATCGTGCAATTTCAGGCCAATTAGGATTGCATGTTATTGTTAAAAACAAATCTGGACAACCATACCACTTACACAAAGCCATGGCATCCATGTAGTTTTGCTGCATGTACCTTTGTCCACCAGTATACGAAGAAGGCAAGACGATAGGCTTTCCAAGCTGTGTAGGGTCGGTGTTTCCCGATGCGACGCTTCGACTGATATTAGAGTACGTGTCACATCTAAGTTTTGACTGATTGGACCGATGGAAATACAAACGCTCAGTCTCAACCATAGTGAAACCATCCACAAGAAACTGTTGAAACAACCGACCTCCGCGTACAAACAAATTATCTTGATTGCGGCGGTCTTGAATTCGATAAGCAAACCACTCCCGCATAGTAACCGTTTTGTTCTTTTTGCCCGTTTTCGGTTGGCGAGTGATATTTTTATGAGGAATTCCTAAAGTATAACCATCTTGCGCACGGGGCATCAACAAAGGGTACTGCAAAGCAAGGTACATAGGATGAAAAATGTTAATACGTTGCAAAGGTCCATCACGCTTTTGCAAAACAATGTCACGGTCCTCTACACAAGCATCCACGTCTCCTACTATAAGACCGGCGACTTTGTTGCCAGTTGGAAGGTCATATTGGCGTCCGTCTTTGCCCCGCTTAGCAATTAGCTTTATTCTTATATTCTGTTCATTGTCTTCTGTGTATGCCTCGCGTGCCCTTCTAAATGTTTTAACCAAATCACTTGATTCATCTAAAACATCTTTAACTTGATTCATAATGTTTCGATCGACAGGAGTATTTGAGTTTGAAGGAGCCGACGTCTTGGAAGAATAGCTGCGTATCAAAATAGCGTTGGAATTAAATACGAATAAGAATGTAAAAACTAAATAAGAGAATATGTTACCAACATTACCTTAATGCCTTTGCTCTATTTTCTATTTCGTTTTCTGTGTCATAGATATAGAGCTGTGCAAATTTGGGTGGAGCACCTTGTTCAGGAAGTAAGCTACCAATACTATGATAAGTCTGTCCATGTAACCGAAAAATATATGGACCACGTCCTTTCTTGTTTATCGAATCATCAACCCTCCCACCCATTGAGGTAAAAGCAAACATGCTGTTATAAGTTCTGATGTTCTTTTTGAAATTC
Organism: Artemisia tridentata subsp. tridentata; assembly: GCA_021014915.2. NCBI lineage: Eukaryota > Viridiplantae > Streptophyta > Magnoliopsida > Asterales > Asteraceae > Artemisia > Artemisia tridentata. Next base: position 469,484,231 of record CP139509.1, on the reverse strand, counting down.
TGGCTCTTGGCGTCGTTGTTCATAAATAAGTCAAGCAATGGTTTTGGAGTCAGAGGTGATGCATCAAGTTTAATTTTTCCCTTGCCGCAGCATAGAGTGTAAGGTTTGTTTGCCGGATTAACGTTTCCTGTTCTAGCTTCATTTTCCCATAACAAAGCGTGACAGGCAGTACAGTCAAACGTAGGATCTCCATGGTCATAGTAATCTACATATATAAAAGCAAAGTTGTTTTATATTTCACATCAGCAAAAAGAGCTTTCTCTGAATGATTTAAAAATAAGATATGCAATTACCTTGGGATATGCCAACGTATTTTTCGTAAACTTTTCTTACGTGACCATCATCATCAAGATTAAAGGCAATAGGCGTGCGAGTGGCTAAAGTAGATCTTTTATTTTTTTTTTGTCCTTCTTGACGATTCTCCGTTTTCGTAAATAGTTTTTTGTGTTGTTAACACAGAAATGTTGGTTGCGGAACCCGACGTTGATGTATGTTTAGACAACTCATTAACAGGAGTGAGAAACTGTGGTTGAAAAGTACCTTTGCAACGATATTATACAAATGTTAACAACATATTAAAACAACAACCATTGTGTTGGAAATTAAAATTAAAATATTTATATGCTACCATTTGAGATGTCAGTGAAGGGAGAATGACGTTTCCTCGCTGCAGCAGCTGGTGTTACTCTATGACCACTTGTTGTAACAGAGTTTGGTGTAAATATAGGACTATTTTCGTCGTTAAACGTGTTGCGGGGAGCTGGCCTTTGTGATACTATACGCGATAAATACAATGATGTTAAATTTTCACAAATTGTTAAATATAATAAGTATAATATAATTCTATCAGTTACTAACCGGGAGTTTTTTCTAAATTTTGAAGTCTGCTAAAGCCTGAAGGAATGCGAGTAGTTATAACATGTGGCTGGTTGTTCGTATTGAATGAAGGAGTGCCTGTAGATTTGTTGTACACATGGAACCGTTGCAATTTTAAAAAGAATAACGTGTAGTCAAAAAATAAAAACACTTAAGCTAAGTTAAATGGCACCTGTTTTCGACATAGTGTGAAATGAAGAATCTGCATTTCTCATTAGTAGAGGATTCATTCCTGATATTATACACACATGGAAAATGACGTGAATAAAGAAAAAGCTAACGCAACAAATTGTGTCATATTATATTGTGATTCAGAATTGGTTTACCACTAAGCTGCGGCGATACTTGTGAGTTTCTATGTTTAGAAGAATGACTTGTTGCGTTGCCAGTTTGTGGTGTTGCTTTAGTAGAGACCGTAGCATGAGATATAGGTGATATGTTTTCTATCAAATTAATAAACATATTAATTATAATGACATTTTAATCGAATAGATTATGAAAACAATGTGTTTAAACTTAACCTTTTTGTGAAGAAGTCATTTGACTACTGTTGGCAGACATGAAACTACTATTATGCGAATTGATTCCTACATTATAATACAAAATGAATTGTATAATCACTGAAATTCTTAAAAGGTAAAAAAATGAACTAAACATTGAAAGATCGTAATGAAGTAAGAGTAAACAAACCTCGATACAAATTATGTGTAGAACTTGTTGGTGGTCTTCCTAAAAATGAATTTGTGCCCTGTCTAGGTGGCTGACCTATGTTAAACATTCATTGAATAGCAGTTAGTGTGTGTGCAACACAAATACTATATAAGTAGTTTCAAAAGAAGTTGAACTGGGTCTATAAAATGGATAGGTAACTAACTATTAGTCACGACCGTAAGAGGCAGTGCTCTATAAGTTGTTGGTAGACTCACTGTACAATTAACAGAGGAACGTATTAATTAAAATAAAACAATTGAAGAAGGTATTAAAACAGAAGCAATGTAAATAAATATTTCGTGACATGATTATGTGTCGCGTCTTGTTCCTTCATGTTTGTTAGAAAAAAGGGAAAAAAGATGAAACATAGACAAAATTTTAAATACAGTCATTATTTTGTTACTAACAGAGTTTATACCTGAAGGATTGCTTTGCAATGTGGAGGATCTATTCGCAAAAGTCCATGGAGCCACATTCACACTTAGAGGATCATCTAATGAATGGAAATTCAAAATCAATAACACGATGTGAAAAAAAAATTTATGCAAAAAGACAATATTCGAAATAGAAGCTTACAATTCAATAGTTGTGTCAAAGAAACTCTTCTTTTAGATGAAAGAGAATCTACCAACATGGGTTGTGCAACATTGTCTGATGAAACAAAAGAAGCAGATTCAAAGGATGTTGAATTATTACCCAAGGTGGGAGTATTCAGGTTATGTCGAAAATTCCTATTGGGAAGTTTTTTAGAAGATGTATGCTTTGTTGAATGCTTTGAAGTGTTTTCATCAGCCATGGTGATGTTATTGAGAATTATCAGTATAGGATGTTAATCATAATGGAGAATATATATATATATCATCAATCAAATGAGAGGTATATTAGCACACATCCGTTTAAAAAAACGTTTTAAATGCATATCCATTTTCCTAAAGAATGAAGATACCATAACATATTAAGCCTATTATTCAGTTATAATTATTTGCAATCAATCTCAGTAATAAATGGAGTAATATTTCGTAAAAAAGGAATAGTTGACTGGATAAGTTTCAAAATTTTTTACACAAAATTGAGTATTCATCGTCATGTCTAAGTAGAATACAATACACAACCAGAAATTGAATGTGACAAAAGATAATACAGAAAACAGGGAAGTATGGAATTAGAAAATTGCAATACATAAAATATTCATAAAGATGGAATTAGAAAATTGCAATACATAAAATATTCATAGAGATTTCTTATTCCTTAAACTTATTACTTGAAATCATTAAAAGAAAATATGACCGGGAAACACAATCATTGATGTTGAACATGATTCAATCTTCAGCAAAGAAGTTTAGGTCAACAATATAGTCATCATCAATATCATGACCCATTTCACGAAGCTGTTTGATTAAATCATTTGCCTTGTTAATCTTTGACAACAAACCGCTAAGAAGTTTTTGACATTCTTCTTCATCTCCAACATTAAATCGTAGCCAATCAATGAATGGCTCTGGATCGAATTGATCTGAAGAAAAAAAAAATATTTCTATATATCAATTTTGAAATTGTAAAAACAAATTTCAAGTGTAGTTATGCATTTAATTTGTTACCTTCATCTTCTTTCGAAGATTGACCTTCTTCATACAAAGATGCTTCAAAAAGGCTATCAGCGACTTTAGTCTTTGGAGATGATTTAGTTTCAACTAGAACATCAACTTCACTGTTTTCTGCACTCTTGGATTCAACATGATTCGTCGGATTGGAACCTTCTTCTTTTTTGTCCTTATCATCTATGCATGAGCGTGAATCCTTACATTCAGTGAGTAAGAATTTGGAGAACATGTCCAAAACACTTTTTTCTCTTGCTGATGCCATAGAAAGGATTTGACAAATTCTGTTTTTGTGAAGAATGGGTTGCTTCTCAATCGTATTTATAGAAAAAAACCTTACACATGCTCATCAACATTTAGTATTGATTCTTGTATATTGAAAAAATATTATGCGTCAGTTATGTTACCAAGTTTATCATTAGTATCATTGGTATGCTTTAATTATAGACATGTCTATTAATCTACAAAAAAACGTATTATACTTTGATGGTTACAATATTTTATGTTACTTAATTTATTTTGGCAAGAAATATATCATTCACATATAATATGCATCAAGAGATGTTATTTTAGACGAAATTTTATCATAAATTAATAATGATAAACTTGATAAGGATTTGCGGTTTTTCAATTATACTAATGCTAATTGTTTTTTATTATTTTTTTTTATTTATTTTTTATATCATAATAACCGTGTATTAGTTAAAAGATAAAAGCGTAAAATACGATAATGTTGAATGAACATTGTTGTTTTTAAGATAAAAGCGTAAAATAACATAATATGGATCAACATTGGTGTTTTTAAGATAAAAGCGTAAAATAACATAGTATGAAATGACAGGATATATTCTTATGTAAAGTACTACATGAACGATGTATAATGATAACATTGATGTTTTTATTTTCCAAGCAAAAAAGGTAAATAAAATAAAATGAAACAAAGGAAAAAAAAAAAAAAAAAAAAAAAAAAAAAAAAAAAACAATGAAATGGCAATTTTATTGATTCAGTATCAATGGCAATCAAAGATGATTGATATTAACCAATATGCCATCTTGACTTATGATATTCTTGTGTTGAATATCTTCATCACCCTCTTCATCAATAAGAGCATACTTTTTTTCTTTGGATACCGAAGTGTGTAGTTCTTGAACAAAACCTAAGTCATTATCAAAGTCGTCCAAGTGATAAACATCATCAGTAGATTTTTCAATGTATTGTTGATCCTCTTTATCAAACTCTTTGGAATCATCAATGGTATCATCATTCGGTTCATCAATAACAGTAAAATAATCTCTCTTTGCATTGGAAGTTTGTCTTGAATTGTTGCTACGCTTAAACCTAAGCGGACTTACATGATCCAATTCCTATTTTATATTTGACAGAATGTCGTAAAAGTTAGTAGTATATGCTATGATTGAAACATTGTTGAAGAAGTCTAAAATGAAAATTAATATGAAACATAAATATTAGTATGGTTACATACCAAGTTTTGTTTGTTTGGACCAGGTTTTGTAATTATTTTGTTATTGTATACAGGTGATACGTACTCATCGTCCGAGGAAACAATATCAAAAACATTGGTGTTGCCAACAGCACAATCATGGTGTGTAAATCTCTTGCGTTTGTTGTTGATTGGAAAATCCTGTATGCATTTGAATAAAACACGGTTGTATAACAAATATTTTACCTTTATCATTTTTTGTAAATATTTTAGCAAACACCAACTAATCGTAAAATAGAGAGATAACCGGCATATGTTTTTTGCTTTCATCGTTTGATGTCTTTGATTGTTCTTGGTTGTTGCTAATCTACAAAAGACATAAACAAAAACATATTCATAAAAATTGAATAAAGAATAAAACGTGAATTTATATACATTTTGCAATAATAAAATTTGCAAAACTCTTGTTGTAAACAATACAATAAAATTAACATTCTTACATCCGGTGAATTAGGATGAGACATTGCGTTTGAAAGGAAGAAGATGCAAGGAATATAGGGTTCACATTTTTTGTGGATGTTAAAATAATATATAGAGTATGAAGACATTGTGATTAAAGGAAATGAGATTGTGTCAACTGCATATCACATCTAATTTAAAAGTTGTTAGACTTATTTTACTAAAATATTTCATGAATCATTTTATTGTGTGTAATTACTATGCCCAATTAATACATTGTATCATATAAGTTTATTTAGAGCATTATATTTCTTTATTTTACTTATGGAATAGATACCAAACGATTCTTAAAATAACCTATAATTATTACATTGCTTAAAATTATGAATCAATTCGCTTGTGATGTTAAATGAAACACCAAACGCATCACATTCATTCATCATTGTCAAGTGTTGTAAAAACAGAGTGAAGAAAAGGTATTTATCTCAAACCAAAACCCTCTAAAATAATAATACTGTGTTACTTTCTAATTTGATTCTTATATGCTTGTAAGTAGTGTGAATTACACTCTGTATAGGGATTGAATTTATGTTTCTGTGGAAAAAGGATTTGAACATGACAAACACAAATTACAGGATGATTCGGAATAAATTTAATTGAACATTTTTAAAACTGGTTCAGCCTGTATGCTCTGTAGGTTCTATTCTTTCGCCTTTGTTTTTTGCAGCGTTTGTTCATATGCTACCCACCATTTACTTTTGTTTAACACAACCTTAGTTAATCGGTTAAAATACCAAGCTGTAGGATCAGAAGCCGACCTACTTGCCTCACAAACTGCGTCAATTTCCAGTCAATCTTCTTGTTTTTTATTATTGAGTTTACTTCCTGTTGATATCATCATTTCTTGAAGTCTCTTATCATGGGACAATGAATGTTCTTAAAATACGATAATGTTGAATGAACATTGTTGTTTTTAAGATAACAGCGTAAAATAACATAATATGGATCAACATTGGTGTTTTTAAGATAAAAGCGTAAAATAACATAGTATGAAATGACAGGATATATTCTTATGTAAAGTACTACATGAACGATGTATAATGATAACATTGATGTTTTTATTTTCCAAGCAAAAAAGGTAAATAAAATAAAATGAAACAAAGGAAAAAAAAAAAAAAAAAAAATGAAATGGCAATTTTATTGATTCAGTATCAATGGCAATCAAAGATGATTGATATTAACCCATATGCCATCTTGACTTGTGATATTCTTGTGTTGAATATCTTCATCACCCTCTTCATCAATAAGAGCATACTTTTTTTCTTTGGATACCGAAGTGTGTAGTTCTTGAACAAAACCTAAGTCATTATCAAAGTCGTCCAAGTGATAAACATCATCAGTAGATTTTTCAATGTATTGCTCATCCTCTTTATCAAACTCTTTGGAATCATCAATGGTATCATCATTCGGTTCATCAATAACAGTAAAATAATCTCTCTTTGCAATGGAAGTTTGTCTTGAATTGTTGCTACGCTTAAACCTAAGCGGACTTACATGATCCAATTCCTATTTTATATTTGACAGAATGTCGTAAAAGTTAGTAGTATATGCTATGATTGAAACATTGTTGAAGAAGTCTAAAATGAAAATTAATATGAAACATAAATATTAGTATGGTTACATACCAAGTTTGTTTTTTTGGACCAGGTTTTGTAATTATTTTGGACTTGAAACATTCTTGTTGTGTTTTAATTGTTATGGGCCAATTAATCATTAAATTAATATGTCTTGTTTAATTATAATTTGATAGGATGAGTCTTCAATTTGTATTTGCTGCAAAGAAAACAAACTTTCCAAAACAACAGGTATATGAATTAGGTGATAATGTAAAAGCACACATAAGTCACTCGTGAAAGTTTTCGCTTGTATTTTTTTGCACCGCTAAATATTTAGAATTTCTATTTTTTCAGCGTTTACCGTCTCTATTCACTGAAAGTTTTTACAATGGAACTCCGTGGGTGTACTTAATACACAATAGAGGTACAAAACACAAAGTTTGGATCAAACCCGTCAATTCCAGGGGAAACAATTACAAATTGTATGGTGAAGAGTGGAGCGAGTTTGTTAAAGACAGTAGGTACACAAACGTGGATGTTTTACACTTCATTCGTCAAGAAGAAGACACATACTACGTAACTGCGTACGATGATGTTGGTTATGAATGTGGTGGATACAATCACATGGAGATAGGCACAAGACAAATGAGATGTTGCGTTCGTATGGGTGAGGATATTGGAAATTCTCCGGTGAGTCTACACGATATGACTTTTTTTTTTTATACATTAATCTTTAATTTGATAAATTTATTTTTTAGTTCCAAAGCTAAAGAGTACTAAAAATGTATGTAGTTGCTTCCCGGAGATTTCCTCCAAGATATTGTGAGTAACGAATACGATCTGAAGGTTGGTGGAATGTTTTTAGCAACCGTTAGGCATCGTCGTGTTCATATTCCAGGAACAGCTAATCCGAAAAAATATGGAAATATGTTTTATGGAGATGGATGGAATACTGTTGTTGAGAGTCAACATTTAGAACCTGGGAAGAAAATTGTTTTCACAAACGTCGGTGGTAATTCAGTGGCGTTGATTAGTTTTGCAACCAATGGACTTGGTCTAGGATTTGAAAACATTCCGAGGACACCGTTGAATGAAGCTCTTCCTATATGTCGAGGTCCCCTGGACAAAGGTACGTGCACGTATTGTTATAAAATTTAAGATTCTTTGGTATACACTATCATAGGTATTACTGCATAAGTTTAACATATCGTGTTACTATGTTGAAAACAGATAAAAGGATGTTTCACATATGTGACTGGGAAGGACATGATCAACACAAGAACGAAGATGCTTGTTTTTATACTTCAATGGTGGCATACGTGTTAGATAGAAACCGTCTGGTAAGTGGTTATAATTGTTGATGAACATAACCAAACTTTTTTATTTAAAATGTTTTTTAAGTTATGGAATAAAATTTAAAACTTGTTTTATCTTTGTTGGAAGACTGTACCTGCCAAGTACGTTGATAAGACTGAGTTGTTCACATATGACTATGCAATTGTTCGACACGGTGGCTTGGAGTTTCAGGTTGACCTGGAAATACAAAGGCACAAAAGGAAACGCAGTCGCAAGATAAGGAATAACCATGTGACAATGATTGCACATGAAAAATGGAAGAACATTAACATGCAGTGCCGTTTCACGAAAGACAAAATGATAAGGTTCAAGCTGGTTAACTTCATCACAGATTTGGAGGAGACACTTGATCCTGAGTTTCCGGTGCTAATTCCAGTATTTGATATGTGTTGATTAAATATTTTGAAGTAAAGACGTAGCTTTTCTTTTAAGGTTTCAGTGGTTTGTTTGTTTCGAATCAGTATTAAAGTCAAGACTTTTCTAGTATGGTTATGTGCTAAGTTTGGTTATGTTATCATACATGATAATGGGTATATTTTGATTTTGTGTTTATTGGCTTGGGAGGTTCTAGTTACTCAATTTATTTTTGACCTTTTAAGATTGGTTATTTTATTTTATAGGTTATTTTACTTTACTCACAAACTTTCAAAAGCTTGTGAGATTGTATATTAAGCCTTAGTTCATTTTAAGCTCTTTTAGTCATGAAAAGTAAACAAAGTTGGAAATGATATTTTAGTGAAATTTTGTATATAAAAATATAAAGCAGAAACAAAAATGTAAAAGTACGAAAAAATCGTATAAAATGAAGAAGTAAAGCAAATTTATAAATCAAGAAATCGTAACATAATAGACAATTAAAACTTTTTGTCTATTTTTCTTTTGAATATAGTTTTAAATTCATACAAATAGGTTGTTAAAAATAAAAATATAATAAAAATAACTTTGTAAAATTATTTTATATAATTCAGTATGTAAGCGTAATTTGCGTTGAATCTTCCTTAGATACTTTTTTAAAGTTTTTGGTTTTATTAGCTCGTTTGAAGGTACGTTAAGGTCTGGTTTGTAGTTTTTATCGCGTATTTGGTAATGCGTGTTACGCTTACTCTTGCTACTTGGTTATTAATTAGTTTTTCGTTTATGCTTTATAATTTTAGTCATATTCACAAAAATGTCCACTTATTCACCTCATCGGGTCACAAATGAAATTCATCATTCCATTCACACTTCATTAGAAACATCACGACCAGGGAGTGGCCTTAATAATAAGACAATTTTGAAACACAATTATGAAATAAACATTTGTAAAACTAAATAAATGACTTAAATGGTAAAAGATGTGATACATTGGGATTTTTAACATTGAAATAAAAACAAACACACAAAAATTCTTAAATTTGTAAAAGATTTTAGTAGTGTTATATTAAACATGTAAAAGATATTATGAGTGTTATATTCAAAAGTAATGATTGCCTTGCTACATTTAAGCAACTTGCCCTGTCTAGAATCACTTATAATCACGGTTATAACATTTCAACAGATAAACGCATTGATTATCCTTCATCATCAAGTGTCAAAGAAACGGCGCGAAGAAAGAGGTAATGATCTCGAACCAAAAAAAAAAAAATTCGGTTGATCATCTCATTTTCATATGCATGTAAGTAATAATCAAAGAAATAATTTGCACTTCATTATAAGAACATTTTATATTAGTTAGATCGAATGGCGGTACGATTGTTTTAGGAAAATACAACGAATTAATGAGTTTAATACGAAAAACTATCACCATTCTTGATGTAGAGCAAGAAGCCTCTGATAATTATTGGTTGATGTATTGTAATGAGTTATAGCCGTTAGCTTAGGTAGATTTGATTATGTAAGAGAAATATATTATATCTGTTACAATTAGCATTATAAGTTGTTGTTGTGAATTCTTTGTATGGAGTAAATTTGGATAATAGTTAAACATGATTAAGAAATATAACTTGTGGTTAAAGTTAATGTTATGGTGTGTGTATTGATGAAGCGAAAAGTGTACCGCTTTTAAGGGGTCATTTAAGCCCTAAATCGTATTTATTTGATCAAATATCGCCCTAAATCGTTCCTTTTGTCATTTTAGGTACTTTTGAGGAGAAATCTGGAAAAGGAGGCATTTTGGACGTTTTTGGAGCATAAAAGTGAAGAAAACGGCAAAGTCTCAAAAATCGGCTGAAAGTTACCTTTGACGGCGTCATATTTAACCCTGGATGGCGTCATGGCTTGGCAAAAGTGGTGGATGTGAAATTTACTCATGATAAGCCAGAGAAATTGCATGGAAATTCTGACGGCGTCACCCTTTAATTTGATCAAGGTCGTCACGTTATAATTTAAAGAGGGACGGCGTCACGTTCATAGTCTGAGGGCGTCAAGCCTTGATAAGCCAGAACGGATTTTGGAGAGCTAAAGAGGGACGGCGTCAAGAAGGTCATCCGAGAACCCTAAAAGCGGCGAGGTGACGGCGTCACACTCCATAACGTGACGCCGTCAGATATGAAAGTCTATATATAGTTTTCTAATTTTTTGTCATTAGTGTGGAACTTATTGGGGAACTTTGTGTGTGAAAACCCTAGGACGAATTTGGCAGCTCTTTCAAGGCTTTTTGCCTTGAGATCTTCCATGTTACATTGAAGATAAGTTATCAATTAATCATTCAATATGTCTATGTGTTGTTTGATTCTATCTTATTCTTGTCTTTTGTTTAACATGTTAGGCTAGATTTATCTTGTGTTTGCTTAGATCTAATGAAACCTAGCTATTGATTATTGGTTATTAGTGTGTTGTTAGTTGTATTGGATGATTGTTCATCTATGTTAGGCTTAAGAAAACTGGCTAACTTCCTATTCGGTAACTTGCTTGAACGTCTTAAGAAACATGAACCAATGCGTACTAGGTTTATTTGGTTGTATTTAATGCACAAGCGAATTCTAGTGATCCCATGTTAGGAGCTTCCTAGCCGGCTCGACATAGGAGTGAAGTAGGAGCTTGTAGAGTTGGGGAAGTACGTACGCCACCCCACGAATGGTATTAAGGAATACACCCGTCATCCACGCAACTAATACACACTAATCAACCGGTAAAAGATAGTTAGGGAGTAAGGAAATCTAAGTAAACACATTTCCCTCCACATAAGTTTTCACCAACATTTTCATTTTCTGTTATTTTATTTTATTTGCATTCGTAGTAATTTGGGTTAGTTGACTAGCAACTAATTCCGCCCACTCTTTCAAACCCGAGATTTTACTTGCTTTCATAAAAATATAAAAACATAAAAAGAATCTTCTCTCACCCTTAGACCTATTAAAGTAGTTTTTCATACCTAACGAATACTATTCCCTGTGGAGAACGATCAATCCCCCGTACTTACCACTACACTATACTACATCGGTCAGGTACACTGCCTGGTGGGGTTGTAAGCCTCTTGAGATCCCTCGAGAGGTAAAACCTGTTGTAAGGTTGCAAAACCACGCATCAAGTTTTTGGCGCCGCTGCTGGGGAATAGTTATTGTTTAGGTTGAATTTTTATTTTATTAGGTCTACTCACTTGATTCCTATCGAGTGAGATATTTATTTTCTTTTTATTAGATTTCTTTAGTCTATCTTTTTCTTTGTGCCTTTTGTTTGTAAAACCATTTTCATTTGTCACCATGGCGGATGAAATTCCATTTAGATCATTAACAATAGAGGAACAATTACTTTACACGGATAGATTTGCTTCCTGTTGTTCCAATGAATTTTTAAGTGATCTTAGATATATACAAGAGGAGATGGGTATAAAGTTTGATAGGTTTGATGAATTATGTGCATGTGTGGCTTCTATTAAACAATCATTATTAGGATCAACTCCTTTTAATAAGACCCTTTGGAAAAATTTTGAGGAAAGCCTCCTAACCGTGAACCATAAGTTTAATGAATTAATGGGTTCGTATACATCACAACTTGAGGAAACAATTGAGGAGGATTTAGCCGAACATGAGCATATTGAGCAAAAAGACCTAGGTTTTATGATCAATGACTTTGAATCTCAAGGAACACATGATGAATCCTTTAGGCAAATTGAACATAGTAATCATGTTATCGGGGAAGATTCTTATGAATCGGACTTAGAACTTGAAATGGCTAGAGAAGGATTTGAGATACTTAGGAACATGTTTGGGTTAGATTCTACTAAAACACATGATGTGGATATAATTGATATAGAGACAAGGAAGGATGAGGTAAATAACACAAACCTACAAAGTACCCCACAAGTCCTACCATCATTCGAGGCATACACACCGCCCGTGACTTACCCGGAAGAAGTAGAAGGGACTTTAGGAACCCCAATTGAAGTAGAACCTTTGGAAGAAACAAAACTAGAAGAAATAGGTTTGAATACTTGTAGTCATAACATTTCTTTTAGTTCTATGGAAGTTCCTAGTTTTGATGAACCGGAGCCTAAACCAAAACCGTTACCTAATCTTCCATCCTTAGATGTGAACTTAGGAATTGAATTAGGTCCCGATCCACCCATCAAACCATATAGTCCGGGTAGTTTTATGTTGAAGGTAGTAGACTCTAAGCCTTGTAGAGAGGAAGCTGACATAGGAGTGAACCATAACCTTTCATACTTACATCACCCATTCATGATTGATCACAAGAAACATTATGGGTTTAAACCGGGTTTATTAGGTCAAAGTGGATTCTTAACTTGGAGTCTCTCGAAGTTGATAGAAGATGATTCCTTTCTAGGAGAAAATCTTAATCCGCCCACTAACCCAATTGAATTAGGTAAGGTTATGATGATAGGATCCCGCACCTTTGAGCATATAATTCACCCGTCACTCTTCCCTCACGTGGCATATTTCCACCCTAAGGGTGTGTATCGCTACTATCACCCGCACTTAATCCTAAGTGTAGGAAAAACCTCTCCTTTATCCGTTAAATAAGGGTAGAGTCAGGCTCGTGACTCGAACAAAAACAAGCGCTTCTTGGGAGGCAACCCAAGCTTTATTTGCTTTGTGTGTTTATTTGTTTGGTTGTTTGATTTTATTTGTTTCCGTATGTATGTTTAATTTTTATTATTATTGATTCATGTTCGAAACTAAATTGTGAAAATGCTTTATCTTGTTTTTAACTTCGTCTTAACTACATATAAAGGTATTTTGCAAAAGATAAGTATAAGGGAAATCCAAATCGGTTTATTAGAACAAATGAACATGAATCGTAATAATATTAAATTAACATACATATTAGTATTTGTTTGAGTCAAATGCTTGTATCGAGTCATAGTGATGTTTTGCATGAATTCCAGGAAGTAAGGTATAGGTTTTTCCAGAAATTTTCCGGAAACTTAACATGAGAATTCTGTCAGATCATTTCTGACGGCGTCAGGGTTTACAACCTGACGGCGTCAGGGTTTAATTTTCTGGAATTTTTGAAAGTTTTGTTTTCATAAAAAGTTTTTATTAAATCTCTAACTTATAATCTCCAGGAATCTGCAAAATTGTCATTCCACAAGCATTATATCCTTATATAGAATTTATCCCGCCGATGTTATGCAGGTTTTCGTGTTTGTTTTCTCAGGTTTAACAGGTTATTTTGGACAAGGAGATGTATGGGGAATCAAGCTTATGGCGATGCATTAGTCTTGGAGCTTCTACTTTCTCTTGGAAGAAGATCTAACCATGTTACCTCTTTATCCACCAAACGAATCAGGGGAGTATTTGATTTCATTCTTTTACCTTATTTACTTTTACATCTTGTTATTTGAACATTGGGGACAATGTTCATCTTAAGTGTAAGGGGGGGTAAAGTACGATACTTTAGAGAATGCAATTACGCTTGATTTTTGTTTGTTTAATAGTAGATGTGTAATAAAACTGAGATAAATACCTGTTAGGGCAATTTTAGTGCCAAATTTAAAACTTTTTACAACATATAGGAGTGAAACTTTGATCTTAATGAGCGTCTCACGGATAGGAGTTATATGACTAGCACAAAAACCGTACCACTAAAAAAATTTTCCACCCCCAAATATGTGAGGTTCGCCCCTAGAATTGGTAGGAAAAGCATTTTGCTATGATATGTGTTCCGGTAGCACTTAGATTCTAGAACTTGTGTTAGGACCATTCCAAGGCCACAAGTGAGACTACATTCGTGTAGTTAGATTTACTACATGATAAGAGGCATTAGGATTAACCCATTGTTTTACACCTGTGTTTTTGTTATAATTACTTTGGCTACATTGGTCAAGTAATTCTCCCACACCCTTTGCGTTGTACTCATTTTTAGTACACGATACCCCTAGTACACCCCTCAGAGCCTATCTTTTCGTTTCGACCTTTAAGCATTTTACTTAAAGGAAGAATTTGTTACACCCCACTAAAATGTACACCCAAATCGCCTTAGCCTACCTTGTATGCACTCATTTTTAGTGCATTATTGTTACAACATTTGTTTAAACCCAAGTTAATTATCTAGTTGATTACATGGTTGCTAAGTCGAGTCATATCCTTGTACATATTGTTTTGGGACGATTGGGACTCATGGGTAAAGTACTAGTGTAATGGAGTAATGGGGAAGAACATCATTTATTACCCCCATATGTGCTAAATGTTTTAAAAGTACTCCAAGTTTTTTCAATTATCTTAATTCGAGTCATTAGAATAGTTATTTGTAAAGTTATGTAAAAGTTCAAGTGTAAGGGGAATGCAATGCCCCTATGATGTATTATTTTGGATGGTAGGGCAAAAGTGTATGCAAAAAAAAAAAAAAAAAAAAAAAAAAAAAAAAAAAAAAAAATCGAAAAAATCAAGAAAAATACAAAAAAAATGAGAAAAAGAAAAGTAGAAAAAACATACGGACTACCATCTCGTTTCATTTTATATTTATTTTATGTTTTTATTATTTTGTTTTTAGCTTAAGATTGAGTCGAGTCTTGGCTTAGCAACATTGTATAGTACATGTAATTGATCAAGATCTTTAACTCGCCACCAGTAAAATATCCTTTATCCAACAAAACCGTGTTTTCCTTTTCCCTACACCTAACGTTATAACCCATGTAAAATCCCTCTTTGATAGTTTATCTTAGGTGCTTACGCCTAGTGGAGGAGGTTTTCGATCCTTTCCCAAGCCTATGGTAATCTATTTGCTATGACAGGTAGTGAGAGATATTATCCGTTTTCATTTATGAGATTTATTTTGATGACACTTGAGAGATGTGAGTATCTAAACACTACTTGTGAGGTGCTAGTATGTAATCTCCGTGCTTATTATGATTAAAGTGGAACGAATATTTGTTGTAATTACTTTTATGTTAGCATTAAATGACCCCTAACTTGTATTTTGATTAGAATAAAAGCGCATTTGCTTGAGGACAAGCAAATCTCAAGTGTAAGGGTATTTGATGAAGCAAAAAATGTACCGCTTTTAAGGGGTCATTTAAGCCCTAAATCGTATTTATTTGATCAAATATCGCCCTAAATCGTTCCTTTTGTCATTTTAGGTACTTTTGAGGAGAAATCTGGAAAAGGAGGCATTTTGGACGTTTTTGGAGCATAAAAGTGAAGAAAACGGCAAAGTCTCAAAAATCGGCTGAAAGTTACCTTTGATGGCGTCATATTTAACCCTGGACGGCGTCATGGCTTGGCAAAAGTGGTGGATGTGAAATTTACTCATGATAAGCCAGAGAAATTGCATGGAAATTCTGACGGCGTCACCCTTTAATTTGATCAAGGTCGTCACGTTATAATTTAAAGAGGGACGGCGTCACGTTCATAGTCTGAGGGCGTCAAGCCTTGATAAGCCAGAACGGATTTTGGAGAGCTAAAGAGGGACGGCGTCAAGAAGGTCATCCGAGAACCCTAAAAGCGGCGAGGTGACGGCGTCACACTCCATAACGTGACGCCGTCAGATATGAAAGTCTATATATAGTTTTCTAATTTTTTGTCATTAGTGTGGAACTTATTGGGGAACTTTGTGTGTGAAAACCCTAGGACGAATTTGGCAGCTCTTTCAAGGCTTTTTGCCTTGAGATCTTCCATGTTACATTGAAGATAAGTTATCAATTAATCATTCAATATGTCTATGTGTTGTTTGATTCTATCTTATTCTTGTCTTTTGTTTAACATGTTAGGCTAGATTTATCTTGTGTTTGCTTAGATCTAATGAAACCTAGCTATTGATTATTGGTTATTAGTGTGTTGTTAGTTGTATTGGATGATTGTTCATCTATGTTAGGCTTAAAAAAACTGGCTAACTTCCTATTCGGTAACTTGCTTGAACGTCTTAAGAAACATGAACCAATGCGTACTAGGTTTATTTGGTTGTATTTAATGCACGAGCGAATTCTAGTGATCCCATGTTAGGAGCTTCCTAGCCGGCTCGACATAGGAGTGAAGTAGGAGCTTGTAGAGTTGGGGAAGTACGTACGCCACCCCACGAATGGTATTAAGGAATACACCCGTCATCCACGCAACTAATACACACTAATCAACCGGTAAAAGATAGTTAGGGAGTAAGGAAATCTAAGTAAACACATTTCCCTCCACATAAGTTTTCACCAACATTTTCATTTTCTGTTATTTTATTTTATTTGCATTCGTAGTAATTTGGGTTAGTTGACTAGCAACTAATTCCGCCCACTCTTTCAAACCCGAGATTTTACTTGCTTTCATAAAAATATAAAAACATAAAAAGAATCTTCTCTCACCCTTAGACCTATTAAAGTAGTTTTTCATACCTAACGAACACTATTCCCTGTGGAGAATGATCAATCCCCCGTACTTACCACTACACTATACTACATCGGTCAGGTACACTGCCTGGTGGGGTTGTAAGCCTCTTGAGATCCCTCGAGAGGTAAAACCTGTTGTAAGGTTGCAAAACCACGCATCATGTATCGATTCGGTTACTTGTGATCCTCAAAGATTGTATATGGTACTTTTAAGTAAATTTCGGAATTTGTTGAGAATATCTGAAGCATTTATTTGTGCTGAACAATATTATTGTTCTTGTAAATATAGAAAAGCTCCTTTGTTAAGTGAGATAATTTGAACAAAGGTTGTTTGTTGTTTTTAGTATTAATACTTTAAGGCGCACCTAATTGGTGTAGAAAATCTATTTATTGTAATTGTTAAACAATGGTATGATGAGGATAAAGTGATTGTGGCTTCAAATATGATGAATACGAATACATAATGTAGGTTAATTGAATTGTATATGCTTACGATCCTTGTTCATAAGTGGTTTTAAGCAAATACTCTGTTTTGGTTTGTGTGGGGTTATATACAATCTTTTAATAGATTTATATTTACGTGTAGGCGAACATGTGTATCGACTTCATTATACTTCAAGATAAGGATCATTTTGGAGAATTTCAGGTAGTTGAAACACAAATGACATAATAGTGTAACGTAAAGTGTAGTGATGTTGTAATCTAAAACTGAAGTATATTTGAACTTTATATTGTAGGTGTTACCGGAAGTGTACAATCTCGAATCTTACAACGGTAAATCTGAGATATACATAATATCAGCAGATGGGTATCGTTTTAAAGTGCAATTAGTCAAGCCTAGGTACGGTCTTTGGTATTTAACCGGACTAAAATGGACGGCTTTCTGCAATAGGTACTTGAACGAAGATGTTGAGTTGTTGCATTTTGTTGAAGAAGGGGATGACTGTTTTTATGTGACTGGATACTTTCCAAATGGGCATGAAGTAGGTGGGTATGATGTAAACAGAGCAACATATTCAAGGTTCAAGACACTTGTGTTGCCGGACCCTGGTTTGACTCAGGTACTAAAAACTAATATAACGTACAATAGATTAAACATTCAATAATAAAAATTAATATACTAACAAATTGCATATCATAAAGTACATAAATCTCACTTAGCATAGGTTTTGCATACAAAATTTAAAAATTTTCGATGATATATTGTAATACAGTCAATTATCGCTCAACTACTTTCGAGATTTGAGGAGCTTGATGTGCTGACTATCAAAGTGAATGAGCATAATTTCGACTGTCATGTGAGGCGCGTGGAAGTTTGTGGGAAACCGGGCACTTATGTGTACAATTTGTTGGGTGATGTATGGAGCTCGTTGGTGAACGTTGTTGGTCTTGAGCCTGGAAACATATGTGTCTTCACTAAAAACAGGGGACATACTGTCGTTGGAGTGGAATGAACAGAGTAAGATCTGTTTTATTTGCTATTATTAACATTTATTTGTCTGCATTTACCTAATACCCTAAATTATTACGTTTGTATGTTTAAATAGATGACGATAGAATGAAACATATTTGCTACTGGTCATTCCACACCGACCATTATAGAGAGCATAACAGAAGCTTCTACAAAAGCTACGCCCAAATCCAATGTCGGGACAGATTGGTACATGAATTTAATTATTTTTGTATAAATATATTTTGACGGTCTAACATTTGGTTAATACTAACTGCAAATTACAATCCTACAGGCAATCCCTGCTCATTTCCTGGAGAAGCATCCGATGCACAGCTACAATTTGGCCATGGTAGTTCACCAGAATTACAGAGATTTCATGAGGGTGGAAATTGAGCCTCACAGAGAGAGACCAAACAGAAACCCTCATGTAAACATGTTCGGAAAGTGGAAGCTGTTAGCAGAAGCCTGTCATTTCCCGTATACGAAGGTGATACGGTTCAAGTATATGTCTAATGGCGTAGACTTGGATGTGGCAGAAGGTGAAAACCCGCATTACCCGATCTTCCACATATGTTAAACATGTTATTGGTAAGTCCTTTTGGTAGTTCCTGGGTATGGTATTTGATGGTGAACATTTGGTTGTGTTGTGTCTGTATTCTTTTGTCTTTTGGCTGCTTCAAGAACAATGTTTATGGTAACGGTAGTTGTGAACATATGGTTGTGACAATATTTAAGTAAGGTATCTGGTAGTGTTGTGGACTTGATTCCACGTGAACAATCTCGTTGAAAGGTCAGCTTTGTGGTACTGATTCCACATGACATTTGATAATTGTTAACTTCATGATTTTAGAATGAATCAAAACTGTTAGTTATCTTAGATTTGATATGGCTTTCCTTTTTTATGTTGCGTTGACATTATCATCCTGAAATAGATTGGTTTCATTTGTGGTAAGGAAAAATGATGCATTGATATTAACTAAATAATCCATAATAAGTTACAAAGTTTGAAACATAGATAAGACAATAGTGGCTCCTTAATTCCCTAAAATATTTCTTTTGATCACAATGCATATGCTTGTTATTGTTGCTGTCTACATATTCATTGCCAATAACATACATCTTCATTCCTCTCTTGATACCCGGTATCGTTGTCCATTTCTGCGATGTGCGGGTGGTAGTATAAGGATTCCTACAAAATGAATACAAAAATGATTAGTTACATGGAAAGTATCAAGGAGAAGGTCTAATTGAATTCGTGTTTTCAAGAAGAAAAAAAACGCGTTATTGAAAATGAATACAAATTTATAAGATACCCTAGAAGCAATATTTTTGTTCATGATCCTGAAGCATCAACGACCATTTGAAAATATAAAAATGCGTTATTGAAAAAATAAATATACACTTTATCCATCAGAATAAACTCCAAGCTCGTTGGAATGTTTTGTTTCGACCATTCCTTCCATAATCTGTCAATCTTCACACAAATGGTTTGTTTTAAGTTGCTGGCAGTCAAGTCCTTCAACAAAGCAATACCATCAGGAGATACCATTATAAGTTTTTTGGGTGGCACTAACCATGTCTTCGATATCAATTCCTTCAAAAAGTAAATAAGTGAATGTACTCAAATTAATAAGGACATAAAAACTAACCGGAAACATAGACATGTACTTTGAGGCATAAACATTCAATAAAACACAAATTAATAAACATACAACTAAGTGAATGATCATTCAAAGTGAAGCAAGTGGCAATTCATAAACATTGAACGATAGAATAGATTCGCAACATATAAAAATGTCAATTTGGTTGGGACTCCCCAACCATACAGATTCATAAAATATTGTCTCAAAATATTTATTCATCAAGACTATTATTCAAAAACATAACTGAAATGCCAGAGACACATTAACTACTCTTTTTCCACCTTGATCTGCACAGCAAGCTTTTTACCATTGGAAGACATGCTTCCATCCAATTCATCGTCGGCAACACGCTTGTTCTTAACACCAAATTTGTCATGATTTGTTGGCGTGGTGTTGTCATCCGTCTGAGATTCCAAATCCTGGACACATGTTTAACATATGTCAGCACAGAAAAGGCATGTAACATTGAAAAATACAGTTTATTACTCCCTCCGTCCCATTATAAGTGTCCACTTTCCATTTTCACAAAGTTTTAGGAAAGTGGGGCCAACTACACTCTCCACCAATCAAATATCACTATTACCCACTAAAGTCTCTTCTCATTGGTTGAAAATATTCCCTGAACACTTAATATGGGACAAGCAAAGATACCATTGTGAACACTTATAGTGGGACGGAGGGAGTACAATTTAAAAGTAAGTAAACTCACAAATGGTGTGACAACAGGTACACTGACACTTTCGGCTTCATTGTCAGCCTGCAAAAATATATAATTGAATGTCTAAGCTAATGCATGTTCTAATCCAGAAGAAAATAAACCAATATGTTGGTAGAAATAAACAGAGGTACTACCTTTAAGGGTGAATTTCACAGGTCTATAAGCCATTTAGGATTTCATGTACTAGTGGAGTAAGATCTTTTGTTTATGTTTATCAATGTATGTACTTGTATTGTACTTGCTTGTTAATGCATTTATTAGTGTAAGGGTAATAAAGTAATTTAATCACATATATCTTTATTTTTTGGTAATGAACCATTAATTTGTGACATCCATAAAAGAAAATATGGACAATTAAATTGAGATGGAAGTAGTATAATATAATGATGGGAGCTTATTAAAGTTTAATTGTGTCATAAATATATTCCAAACACTTCTTTATGTTGTGAGGGAGAGAATAACAGCCGATTCTTATACTAGACGCAAGACTGCAAATAAGATGATGGAATACCTTTTATAGAAATGTCAACCAACCGGTAGCAAAGGGAGAAAGAAGAACGTAAACCCGTCCGCTCGTCAATGTAGAAAATCTTTAATAATAAAATTAAGTAAACATTGTTAATGAAGAAGAAAGATGTCTCGATAATGCAAAAGTAATTGAGCAAAATGTCTAGTGAATAATAAAACCGGTGTTGAACGCGTTCTAAAAATCTTGCAAGCGTTAACATGTTATTTTTTAAGTTGAGATCGTTACTTTGCAAGGATAGAAGAAGTACCAACGGTGTGACCATAATTGTTACAAGGAAGTGTAAATTTGAATACGACTCGTAGCTTTTAGCGGCGTGTCAAGGAGGCGCCAACCATTTTGGTTGGCTTTGTTGAAATTTAAGAAGATAATGTTATGGATTGTGTCAATTAACTTTCAATCGTTTGAGGTTATGACTAATAGAATACGCAGTTAGGATATCCACACCAACGGCGAGAATTTTTGTTTAATTTGTTTTGGAGTATAATGTGTCAGGTCATCGTGATCGAAAAATGATTTCGAGAAGATGTTGAGTGGAGGTGTTATGAGCTGCTAGTAAACTTTCTAAGGTTTACATATATCTATATTCCTTTTAGTTATAAGTCAAAAGATATATCATGGGATGAGTTAACTAAAGGTGTGACACTGGCTTACGACGTGCAAGATTACCACTTTGCCCTCTCATCTTTTTTTAGGTAAATGGTTTTTCGGTAAATTTATTACTCCAAAGAACAATTAAGTACAACGAATGTGGGTGAATCCCACCTCTCAGCCCGAAACTAGGCGAAAACAAACGCACCAACTGTGCTTTAAACCTAAATTATCATAAGAATGACATGCCACACTTATGATACCTACTACAAATGCTATCTAAGTTGACCACGAAGACTAATATCAAAGTCATTAGCAAACTGCATTTGAACATTAGTCAAACCAAAATCAACAAAATCATCATCATCGTACGAGTCTTCGTCATAAGCTTCCTTCCATTGTTTATACAATCTTTTATTTCCCAATCCACTGCCACTTTTAGAAGCTTTATTAACCTTAGAGCTCGTATCCACCTTGGATCTTTATTAACCTTTGCCCTCTCATCTTGCCATTCATATCCACTTTATTTAGGGCTAGTCATTGAACCAACTTTAGTTGTACCAGGGGAGTACCCGTACAGAGTTGCGAAAATTGTGGTTAAGTGTTTCATGTATGATATGGATGAATATTGTTTATTGGGTCAAACTTGTAAGTTACAAGTAGTCATGGAAGAAACGCATATGAGTGTAAAGTATAATATTGAAAGGAAATAGGGAGTAGGAGTACATTAGTAATTTCACAATTCTCACCTTGATAGTTTTTAAGTAAATGTTTTTCTCTTTATATACAGTAGAGACATGGTTCTCATCTTAAACAAACTCACTTTGATAGTTTTTAAGTAAATGTTTTTCTCTTTATATACAGTAGAGACATGGTTCTCATCTTAAACAAAATATAGAAAAATTTTCGTCACGTGCACCCCACTAATTTGAGGGTGGCTGACGCGTGAGGTAGAACAAAAACATGGACGAACTGTAATTAGAGACGGTCATTTATGCTCAAAATAAAAAAAAATGAGTTAATTTTAGGTATTTTGTAAAAGATTTGGGCATATTTAGTCTCATTTTTTTTTTTTTGAAATAGGCACATTTAGCCCATTGAAAAGTTAAATGGGCATAACGGGCACATATTTTCTCTCAATTAAAAAACATTATAATCGTTTTTGAAGAAAATTTTATATATATAATATATTTAATTTTTTAAATATAAATGAGGTATTATGTTTAAGGAATTTATTTCGTCATTTTCGGTCTTTTATAAAGCAATTTGTCTAACATGTCCCCGTTTAACCCGTGCCCATTCTAGCCTGTGCCAGCCCGGCCCACCCGTTTTAGCACCTCTAACTGTAAGGGTGGTAATCACTTAGTTTGGGTGCAAAAGGTGGACCAATGGTGTTTTTATACTCGTTCCGTCTCAAAATTATATTTTACATTTTTTTTTATGTATTAAAATAATTAAAATAATTGTTCACTTTACATTTTAAATAAAAAAAAAAATTAGTGAAAAAATATTCTATTTGAGTAGTTGAGATTTATAGTGGTTCAACTTTTATTAAACTTTGTGATTTTTGTTTTTTAATAATAATTTTGAGACGGGGGAGTATTATTTATTTGATTTGTAAGTGTGTGTGATATTTTGTAAAATATGTTTATATAAAAATGAATATTTTAATAGAAGGTGATGGAGTGCTGATCATTGTAGGTAAAAGGTGAGAGCGAGCAGGGGGAAATAAATCGAGAGAAAAAATTGAGATGACGTGGAGACGGAAGGTGAAGTACTGTTACCATTCAAAGCTGTGTTAGAGCAAGAAGAGAAATAATTGGACCACGAACACAACAGAACTCCTACAATGTTCTGTTCTTACACGTGGATTCATACGTGTGTCGTGCTTTTTTCTCTCTCTACAAACCCTTCTTTTCTTTCCTTATATAATAACCACCATTGTTTCCATCACATATCAAACCTCACATAACCAAAACAAAACGATCACATATTACATATTTACTCTTAATTTTCACTTGGGTAACTCAAACTCATGTATTTCCATCTAGTACTTTGTTAGAGCTTATTTATAGACACCCTATAAATATTTTTGTTTGTGTCTTTTTTATGACTGACAGTTTTTATATTTTGTGGTGACAGAATATGATGAAAGGTGGTGAACAAGTGCTTAATGTTGGGAGGGTTTTTAGTGACTGGAGTGAGATACCAATGGAACTGTTGCTAAGGATAGTGTGTTTGTTGGATGATCGGACGGTGGTTGTTGCTTCTGGTGTTTGTTGTGGTTGGAGAGATGCTATTTCTAGTGGACTTACTAACTTCTCATTTTCTTGGTTAGTATTGTTATCTACCTTTTTTTTTTTTTTTTCAATCTAGCTTTTAGTGATTAATTGATTTGAGCCTGTGTTTCATAAGCTCACTATGAAATTTAGGGGTCTTTATAAGCTCATAAGCTAAGGTTAAGTGTTTGGATCAGCGTATGACAAATTGAAAAGGTGGAAAAAAAATATAAAAAAGAAAAAAGGTTTTCAGAATTTTCTTTATACAAGCTAGTAAGCCTAGACCTTTCCAGACATTTCACTTTTTTTTTTTTTTTTACAAAAGCAAAATATTATTGAAAACGTCCCACCTCAATTAAATAAGATAATATGCTCATAAGACCCGTGTAAAAGCTAAAACAAACACCCCCTAAGTTCGTATTTCGTAAGCCTAAAATGAAGCATGGAAAAATTAGCTTATGAAATATAAGCCGAAATTACATAAGCTTGTAAGCCCAAAAATAAGCTTAAACAAACACCCCCTTACTTATATAACTTTATTTGGGATTCTATGTTTTTGTTCTTATTGGCCTATTAAAACTTTTTTTTTTCATCGAAGTAGAAGTGTTTGTATTGTTAAACGTTTATTGGCTTATTTGCATATTTTGAGTTTATAAGCATTTTATAATAAGCATAGTTCATATAGGCTTACTTTTACATTGGATAGGTAAGGAGTTTAAAATAAGCAATCCAAACAACCCCATGAGCAGTATTCTCATTTCTCAGCTGATTGCTTTTGGATACAACTAATAAGTTTAAGCCTAGCAACTTCTATTTATGAGCAGCCTATTTAAGCTATTATTAGTAAGTTGATATGCACAAGGCATCTACTCAAAATAAGTGCAAGGAATTCCAAACAATGTATCCTATATTGTGTGTACGCCATAGTCCATTGTATAAGTTAATGTATATAGTATTAGCTAACTAGCATAAGTTTTTTACATTAGCTTTTCTAACAATCCAATACCCCATAAATGTATGGTGTTCATGTTTTTATATTTACATATGAGAATCGAGATAATTTCAAGTTGAAATAAACATGACTAGTCATGTTATCTTTACTTGAGGGATCTCATCAATCGTACATTTGAAGTCTAATTAGATGACCAGGATCTGTTTTGCCATACCCTAAGTGCTAGAAACTTATGATCTCCCACTTTGGAAACGCAAGAAAATCAAAATCCCAAACACTCCGAAATTCGATTACAAAAATTGTTCACGTTAGGTGCACTTTTTTTTTGGATAAAGCAAGTTATTATTATTTTAGTATGTGGATGAGGTCATAAAAAAAACAAAGCACCTCTGCATATTTTCTTACTTTGAGTAAGGTAATCAATTTTCAAGTGTGTATTTGATGTACTTTCGAACTACTACTCATTTACCCTTGTATCTAACCTAAAACTCTTGGTTAAAACGTAACCAGTTGACACTTTGAACCTTTTCTTTGAAACTTTGGAATCTGTTCTTTTTCGGGTCTTGTTGCATTATTGCAGTTTTCAAGCATAAGCAAATGCATACACTAATTCGACTGCTTATTTTGGTTAGCTACTTAAATTTAAGCAATACCAAACACCCTATAGGTCGTAAATACTTTGTAAATGGTGAACTTTAGCCTAACCAAAATTCAGCCATATTTATGTAAATAAATGCCCCTCTCTAATTCTGGGCTTATGTGATAATGACTTTGCGCTGGCCACTTAAGTGATCCTTAATTAGTACAACCAACTTACCTACATGACTAATGATTTTCTTGTATCAGCCAATCGTTTGTTAACGTTGAAAAAGTTGTATTTGTGCTAGATCTTTGCATGTTCGTGGTTCTATGTTTTAGAGTTACATTTAATGAAGCATATTTGTGGGACGGTTGTTTGGTATTCTTGGTAATCTCTGTCATGTTATTTGTTTGAACTTCCCCACCTAAAGTTTGATTAGAATAGTGGAAAACCGAATAATAATTATTTTTTCTCATAATGGTCATCTGTTTGGATCTATTTCCTAACATCCTTTTCATGCAAACCAAATTAAAGAGGAAGGTAGGTATAATGAAATTCCTTTTGTTGTCTATTGTACCAAATCGTTCTTGTGTCCTATTCCAAATTTTAATAAACTTGACTATAAATGAATGGTAGAAACTAACACGGAAGTTAATGTGTGGTGTACCTTGTGATTTTGACCCTTCATTTATGAGTGGGTTGATTCAGGCTATATTACGTCTCTACTGGCTCAAATGGGTGAAATACTTTTCTTTACTATAGTTTAAAGGAAACATGTTGATGTGTCCAATGAAGTCGCTTATGTTAATTTACGATACCTCTTGAATTATTGAATTACAAAGATTAGGTTATTATTAAGGTAGTATAGTCATTGTGATCATATCTTACACATCAGCTACCAACATAACTCAAATGAAAATTTTACTGTCTTTTTCCTAGCAACGCTCGCCTACTTGAGTTAACCTATTAATAAAGTACTGAGATTTTAACTAATTATAAATTAATATGGTTATTTAAAACCCTTCTTTTTTGTTTGGTCTGTTTTGTTAGGTGCAAAAACAACATGAACAACTTGGTGCTTTCAGTTGCTCCAAAGTTCAAGAACTTGAGGCGTTTGGTCCTTCGTCAAGATAAGCCACAACTAGTGGACAACGCGGTCGAGATCATTGCGAATAACTGTCACGACTTGGAGGATCTTGACCTCAGCAAGAGCTTTAAACTTAGTGATCGATCTTTGTATGCTTTGGCTCACGGTTGTCCAAATCTTATCAAGCTCAACATTAGTGGATGCTCTTCGTTTAGTGATACGGCTGTTGCTTATCTCAGTAGTCATTGCAGAAAACTAAAAATCTTGAACCTCTGTGGATGTGTGAAAGCTGCATCTGATAATGCTCTAAAGGTATACAAGAATCATCATTTTATTGTTCTAGTGTTAGTCGACTAGATTTCAGTTTAACGTAAGTAAAGTAACAATGCCGACTAAACTAATTGTGGGTTGAGTCTGCTTATGTTATGTCTCTTAAATAGTAAAAAAAAATACGTTTAGCTTAAATGGATATGGTTCAAAATTCCCAAATATGTTTTCTTGTTGCATAATCTTTAGTGTTTGATTATGTGTACAGGCAATCGGATACAACTGTAGACAACTACAATCTGTGAATCTCGGATGGTGTGAGGAAGTTGGCGACGCTGGAGTTATGAGTTTAGCTTACGGTTGTCCTGATCTACGTTCACTCGACCTTTGTGGCTGTGTTCTTATAACAGGTAACAACATAGTCCCTTGTTTTTCTGTTTGGTTATAAACTTATAAATATGTCAAACATTGATTTCAAATGTATTCTCCAAAACAGATGATAGTGTTGTAGCCCTTGCAAACAACTGCCTACATCTACGATCTCTGGGGCTCTACTTCTGTCAAAATATCACAGACAGAGCAATATACGCTTTAGCACACAGGAATGAGCACCAAGTGTGGGATTCGGCTAAAAGCAGTAGGGTCAAAGAGGAAGGGCTAATGAACCTCAACATCAGTCAATGCACGGCTCTAACACCTCCTGCAGTTCAGGCACTATGTGATTGTTTTCCTGCACTTCATACCTGCCCGGGCAGGCATTCCCTTATAATAAGTGGTTGCTTGAATTTGACTTCGGTGCATTGTGCATGTGCTTTTCAAGCACATCGTCCAGTCAACGCACTTGCTCATCATGCGTATTGAGGGTTCAAAAGGTGGGTGGTTCAGTGGTCGAGTACTTTAAGTGGTTCATTTCTTCTTGTTTTTGGGTAGAATGGTGTATCCGTATATAGTTCCTTATGTTTGTGACTCTTTGTGAACGGCTTTTGTACTTGTTAACGTATGGACATTGATGTTTCAAGGGAAATGTGAACTTTTCCTTTATTTTGAAGTGTCGACTATGGTTCCAAAAATGAATACTCGAGTGAAATTATTCTTCTTTTTCGATTCATTTCTATGTAAAAAGGTGATCTGAGGTTTTACTAAACGGGCTAAATGGGGAATGAAAACTGGTTGCGCGGGTTTGGATTTTGACCTGTCCAAATGCATAAAACTCCCATGTATTGGTTTATTCAAGAAATAAAGGCTGTGTTCTTCCGAAGAATATATCGTAAAAAATTTCTCAGCTGCTTTGACTGTTATGGAAGACTCGGATAATCTTTATACTTTTTTCCAAACTAGCTTTAACCTGTGATGACCTAAAGTGAATTTTCAGCTGCTTTAACTGTTACGGAAGACTCGGATAATCTTTATACTTTTTTCCAAACTAGCTTTAACTGTGATGACCTAAAAAATTTCTCAGCTGCTTTGACTGTTACGGAAGACTCGGATAATCTTTAGACTTTTTTCCAAACTAGCTTTAACCTGTGATGAATATATCGTAAAAAATTTCTCAGCTGCTTTGACTGTTATGGAAGACTCGGATAATCTTTATACTTTTTTCCAAACTAGCTTTAACCTGTGATGACCTGAAGTGCATGTCGCTCGTCGAGCACTTCTGTTTTAGATACTTGACCTTATATTTATCTTTAAGTCATAAAATGCCATGCTTTGTGAGTAAGGGTGTTATCAAATACTGCGAAGTTCGCGCAAACTCATTTTTATTCAACATAGTGCATACTAAATGGATCTTAGATATACCAAATAGGGATCATAAAACATTCTTTCTAAATGAAGAAAATGTATAAACCAAGCTTCATATGTTCAATATGTATAAGGAAGACTCTGCAGAAAATTACACACATAATTCAGTTTTAATCGACAGATTTCACCTCTGTATCCAGGATGTTTGCATCCTTTACTCGCTGTTTGAGCTTTACATATCCAATCTGAAAACAGTGAATGCCGTTGATTGGTTCTTTCATGGTCATCATTTGTTGCTCTTGTAAACAATCTCGTCATCATCGTCCACATCGTATGCTGGATTACACAAGCACCTGAATAGCCTACCGATTCCCTGTTACATTTTCCAAAGAAACAAACTTTACTATCTGCTTGAGCATAAACCTCCATATTTGTGAGGGGGGGAGGGAAAAAAAAAGAAAAAAGAAAAAGAAAAAGTAAATTGTATAGACTGTTGGTCATATTTGAAAAAAAGGATTAAACAACAAACCTGAGTGATTAAAGGGGCTCGAAAGTTAAGTGTCCTTGGTGACTCCTCATCATCACTACTATCTGAGCTGCTTGTATCGTCCGTAATATCAGCAACTGTCTTCTTCTTTGACGTTTCAACACTTTGTGATAGTTTTTCTCTCTAGAGAAATGACAGCATCAACTAATTAGGTCCCTAAACGACGCCTATTTAATGCAAATTTAATCGTTTAGAAAACATGGAAATCATACCTGAAATATCTTTCCTAAAAGTTTTAACGCTACTGCACGAGCTTTTAGTTCTTCTTTCCTGGCAGTGGTATCATGAAGCACCTACAAAATAAATCAAAGTGTCCATAATTTGACCCTTAAGTAGATGTGAGACAACATATGACAGATAACCGAACGAGGCCTAAAAGGAGTTGTCAATCACTCACCATTTGACAAACATGTAAAAGGGTAACTTCAATGTCGACTACATTCAGTTTCCATAATGAGTTCATAAGTGTATCCTTGCTGGATCTTAGATGTGATTCAACATCGCTTACAGGGCCATTCCCATCCATTTTAAATGACCGACGAGCGTCTTCTTGAAGTTGCATCAATTGAAAAGCACCTAAAATTTATAAAAATAAAAAATTCAATGACAATATTGTGATCGGAGTTCCAGATTATTTAGTTCTAGGCTTTTTTTTGTTCCTAATGGTTACCTTTTGCAGCAGTAATCTGCGACTTCCAGAAATGTCCTTTGTTTCTAACCCATTCGGCCATAAATGGTACCCCAAGGTAAATGGCTTTCTTTCCGAGCTCTTGCGCAGCCTGTCTTTCATATATGTATCCGATAGTGTGCAAAATATTTGCTCCAAAAGCTGTTATAATGATAGTCGAAAACATATCATCAACAAGTTGAAACATTTATAGAGAAATGGATCAATTTTGGTCACATTTTGATTCAAACGGGCTATTTACAGGGCCAAAATTCGCTTGGAGTCTAGAGCGGCCTAAAATAAGAAATCGACAAAAAACTTTGAATTATACTTATAATAAAGTAATTTCTGTAATTATATTTAACACAAATATCTATCAATCACCAAATTCTTTTGCAGGTCAACCCAACCTGACCTGACCCATTTTGACCAACATAAAAGAATTACTTATTTTGACCTATCTGTTTTGACCCGAGACATATGTTACTTAACTGAGGCATGAGGTACCTGCTTGAGAAAGTCGTTCTGCCTCGGACTCAGCACGATGCAAAAATTCTTCTTTATCACCTTGAACATATTGGTGAATAAAATTTTTCAATGTTCTAGCAAGTTTTTCTTCCCTTTCCCTTTGGATAGCCTATAACATATAAATTTACAAAAATTTAGTTGAAACAGGAAACACGTAACTTACTAAACATTCAATGGTACTTTTCACATCTTCAATAAAAGTCGAAACATACTAAAATTTTAATTAAACTTCCATATACTTGCCTTCAACTTCTCATGGATAATTTCAGGGTTGTCATTTTCACCAACTAATTCGGCAGAAGCCATTGTCGCCACAGCTAGGTGTCCTATGTAGTCTTCAAATAGCTCACTTCCAAAAAGGACAGCAAAAACAGCAGTTGAATCAAGCATAGTGTCCCTGCGAAATGATATGATGGACCCACGAACATGTGTTACATAGAAATTGTATCATAAAAACATTATATCAGAATATGTTACTAATCATTCATTCATATGATGTTAGTCATATGTAACACACTAGGAAAAAACATGGGTACTCAATGAACAATAGGAGCACGACAATTTATCAGACAATGTGCAAACTTCGATATGGAGCACGACAATCACAACTTGTTGCAACATAAATTTAAGTGTAGGTGAAATACTTTGATATGGAGCCTTTCCCATTCCGATCATACGCATCTCTCTTCACAGGATCACTCAGAATCTGATATGCTTCACCAAGTACCTGCTTATAAACAAGATTACTTTCTCAAGTTGTTCTCGACATAGTTTATCAATGTAATATTATTGTGACATTATGAATATCATCCAAACACAAGTTATGATCATTTTAAGAAATGAAGTACGGAGTATTAATCACTTGCCTGAAACCTTTCGGCAGCTTGAGGATCATTTGGATTTTTATCAGGATGAACTTGGCGTGCCTGTTTCACAAACAACTTAATAGTTAGAACTTAGAAGCCACAATTTCGACTCATTACCTAAACATGGGTCACATTATTTAAAAAAGGAAACGGTCGAACGAGTCAAATGTGACACAAAGTGTGCTCAAACTCTACAGCCTCCTAAATCGTTTTAAGTGATGAAAAACATACCATGTCTAATCATAGGTGATTCGTTACATTTAAATTTCTATAAAATTGGAGATAAAGTGTTGGTTTTGTCACTTGTATTACAATAGTAAACAAAGTCACATAGATCCAAATAAGAACTTTTGCAAGGGAAGTAGATCTGGATTATTAGCTTAAGCATATATAAAAATATTCCTAAACAATAATCAGTTTAACACTAACTTCGGAAAGAAATAAAACCGACACTGTTACACGGCCATCTATTAACATTAGATCATCATATCAAGGTACTAAAAAATAACATAAAAGAAGAAAACACCTTCATATAGTAAGCTTTGCGAATATCATCATCCGATACAAGTGGACTAACACCAAGAACATCATAGTACTCGGTTTCTTTCACCATTACAACAAACCTCAATTCTCGATCACCCTAAAAACCGCGCTCAATAAATATTCACAGAATAGAATGTGTGAAAAGTTTATGAATGAAAAGATAGAAAGTGATATAACATGAGAGTGAGAGACCTTTCCAGTTCTGATCAATAAATAAAAAAATGTGAAAAGGTAAAGGTCGTATTTTTTATAGCTTTTTCGCGGGAAGAAAACAGTATTTTAAAGGCTTGATATGTGGTACTAATGATTTCATAGTGTTTTAACTACTTTTTGAAATGCCGCCCATAACTTTGCTTTTGCAAATGGGTTTGGACTTGAGCCCACTTGTTGACCCAAAGACTCATTTATCCAACGTTCAAACAATTGAAGATAACTTCTTGTTTTGAAATTATTTTAGTTTTTGAGTAAATTACATTGTCTTTTTTGTTGTTTGCGTTGATCATTACATATGGTTATGCATGGACGGAACCAGGATTATAAGTTAAAGGGGGCCAAACTTGCCGTAAAAATCATAACGATATATATCACAACAAAAAATTAACCTAATGTTTTTTTAACGAATCATTCAACCTAACACTAATAATTAGGAACTAAGCTAATGTTTTTTTAACGAATCATTCATGAATTTTTATCAAAATATCGACATTAATAAGGGGGCTAATTGCCAAAATTACTAAGAAAATAGCTTATGAGCTCAATAATTACTTAAGTAAATAGTTTAATTAGGGGTGATTCGGCACCCATTAGTCAGTCTACTAGCTCCGTTCATGTGAATTGTAAATGTGATTATTATTATTATTTTTCTGATGTGTAGACCATATTCGTATGACAACACAATTATCATTATGTGATTGCTTGTGTAGATACACCGGCCCCTCGATAGTTGACGTTTTTATTTCCACCATGATGTTGTTTATAGCTGTAATGTATAACATTTATATCTACTATGTTGTGTAAATACACGCCATTTCATTTTAGATTGTTGTGTTTGTTGATGTATAAGTTTTGTTAAATATTGTGGTGAGTTTGCTGTAAATGGTATTGTTTGGTACTTGGATTGTTGTAAATGGTTAACTTTTGAGTGTTTGGTTATGCCGTTTATGGAAGAAACGAATTATCTAAATATTTTTTAAATGAGGCGTAGTCAACCCGTGCGTTGCACTGATAGTATCTAAATGTTCATAGCGTAATGGTGTACTAATTAGGTTTTCACTATTTAAAATAATTTCTTCACATTAAAAAAGTACATGTGAAGAGACTTTTTTCAAGATGTTACATTTAAAAGAGTCTTTTCACATATAATCTTTTAATATGAGTAAGTTACGTAAATTATTTTTTGCCTATTTATTTGACACTTTTGTCATAGTGAGTTATAAAACCATTTGTACTTTAATATATTTTTTTTCAATGTCAGAATTCCAGATGTTAGAGAACTTAATGAATGTTGCTGGTTCTTCTAAATTGCATAATTGTATGCGTTTGTTGATTGCGTAATGTTTGAGTAAATTGTTGAGTTGTTACTGTGATGGTGAAGCTAAAATATACAACAATGTATAACTTGGGTTGCCTTGAACAATAAAAAACAAATTGGGTTGTTATGTGTTGATTGCAATCTTTAATACGTTGTCATGTTACTTTTATAATAACACTCATAAGCACCGATGTTACAAGGAACTCGTAAAATTAGCAAACATAAACTATTGCAATTGAAGCTCCTTTTATATTGACATTCTATGATTTGTTTCTAAATTGTAACTTATGGAAGATAAAGAGACGTAACTATAACTCGTATTGATAATGGTTTATACTTTATACCATCCCTCACCAACTTCAAAAAGATACTATTGAATATTTTTATTTTTATGTTCATATACAGTAACATTGTTGAACAAATGATTAATGTTGAACAAATGACGTATTGAAATTTTTTTCTATTATAGGGTTTTTTTTTTTTTTTTTTTTTTTTTTTTTTTTTTTTTTTTTTTTTTTTTTTTTGTTGGAAAACTAGAAGGGGGGGGGGGGTTGAATAGTTTTATGTCTTTTTAATTTTTATTGTGAAAACTTAGATTCGAATTTATGTGATCTCAACTCTTGAACAATATGAAATATATATATATATATATATATATATATATAGTGTAACTTTCAAACGAGAACCATTTTATCCGCAAGAACTGAGAGAACCACCAAAAACATACATGCACGCCTTCAATAATTGTATTTTTGCACATATGTTTTCAAAACAACACATATGTTTTAAAAAAAACATAGTTGTTCTAAAGAATTTGATAAGAAATTCGAAATACAAAAATTTTCTTTGAAGGTGTGCATGTATGTTCTTATAAAACGTGCAACGACAATATTGCGGCCGTGTGTAAGGTTTTTGTGAAAAAAGAGGATGAGTTCATAATGATATTGAAGAACATAGGTGGATGTTTACGATTATTGATGATTTGCATGTATTTTTATTTTATTTTAAAAGGCGTGCATGTATGTTTTTGGTGGTTCTCTCAGTTCTTGCGGATAAAATGGTTCTCGTTTGAAAGTCCCCCTATATATATATATATATATATATATATATATATATATATATATATATATATATATATATATATATATATATATATATAAGTAAATATAAATAAGCAATGCAAGTAAGATAATAAAATGAAATGAAAGATAGAGATGGAAAGATCTAACCGAGAGATAAGAGATTTATAGTGGTTCGGCTACAAGGACACCTTCCTTGCCCTACTCCACTCCCCGAGCACCTAACTCGAGAGTTTTCTTCACTATGTCAACAAGCTCCCTTATGGCGGAGAAAACCTTACACAACTTTAGCTTACACCGGCTTAACGACATAAAACTAGATGTCGGGTTCTAATCGTAGCGAGAACCAATCTCACAACTTACACACGACTTAATCACACCTTCTTCTTCACGACTTCTTCACGACTTCTCCACGACTTCTTCACGACTTCTTCACAACTTATTTACTATGACTTCACACCTTCTTCACAACCTAACACAACCTATGTACACTTCTACTTCTTCACACCTTTACTTCTAACACACCTTAACTTCACAACTTCACTATTAACACTCTAACCTATCCCAAACAATTATTCACACAATTATCTAACAACAATACACAACTTATATACAAATGTATGATGACACAAACAACTTAGGTATCTAAGTTGCAATACTTCTTCTCTAGTTGTTGAAAGAGTATTCTTCTCTTGCACTTGAATGGAGGAAGCTTGGATCACTTGAAAACCAAAGCTTAAGAAGATATGATCAAAGGTTTTTAGAAAGAATTTACAAGGATTAGAAAGAGTTTAGAACAGAAAGTTTTAGTGTGCAAAAGGTGAGAAAAAATCCAGGGGAAGGCTAGTATTTATAGGCAAAAAACTGGACAGCTGGAAGGCTACTGGAGCGTGACCGGCCCCCTTAAATAGGGGGGCGGTCCCCTTAAAATTAAGGGGGCCGCCTTGTATAATTAAGGGGGCCGCCCTCCCTAGCCGTTGCCCAGTTTTGTCTTTTTGTGGGGAAGGTTTTTCTGGAACATTTTTACTAATTTTGGTTGAAAATTTGAATTCATAAATTTATAATGAATTAAACCTTTTTATTTATTACCAAAAATATTTTTCTAAAAGATATAAAATGTTTTTGACATTTTATAAAAAATCTAATGTTTAAGAAAATGTTCCTTTGATCATATAATGCATTAAGCATTAGTTCATTCATACCTTAAGTGATTTGAGTTGTAGAAATAAATATTTACAACTAAATACTTGTTTACGTCATAATTTTCCGATTAATGATTTTACATTTTGTGATTATCAAAACGTAGAGATATCGAAAAATATTAATAACGTGTTTAGGTATTATTTATATCAACAATCTCCCCCTTTTTGATGATTACAAAATCTAAACTCATTAAATCTAAAAATTAGTTTTTAGACAAGTATTTAGTGAGTTTATATCTATTTCTCCCCCTTTTTGTAGAATCAAAAAGGTTTAGCCGACAAATATTAGTCATGAAATTTGTCGGGACGAGAACTCCCCCTTGATGTGTGCTCCCCCTCGTTTGAGGGCACCAAGGAGACGAGCTATGGAAATCTTGGCTGCAAAAACAAGTTAAGAAACACAAGATACATATATATGCATAGCAAAAATATTTAGAACAACCAACTAATTTATTCATGCATTCAAGATGATCATATATAACATATGAATCATCATTACATTACATAAAATACTTAAAACATAACGATTACAACATAACTAGAAACACTAATGGTCCTCATATTGCCAAAGAGAGCGATTGGACTTGCTTGCGACACAAAAGGGTGAGGGATTTTATTTTGAGGCGGAAAGCATGTGGATGGGTTTTAGTTATGTGATGGTGAGGGAAATGGAGTGGATCCAGTGATGTTATATCGTTGTAGGGGAGGAATGAGATGAGGACGAGTGAGTAGATATTCGATCCAAGAAATATCTTCACTTAAGTGGAGAATTTGTTTTTGAAGGAAGATGCAACAAGGGCAATAGTGGGTGTGGTTTGTAACTTGATCCAAGTTAAGAGAGTGGGGTAGGCAATTTGAGTAAGGTGAGAATGGAGGTTGTCCCTTGTTGCGTTGTGTGAGGTGCATAGCAAGGAGATCACTAAGATCATGGATTTGGTTAATCTCTTCATGAAGCTTTTGCCTTTCATGAATGGGGATTTGGTTATTTGGTGGAAATGGATGGTATTGGGGTGTATGATTTGAGGATAAGTTTGATGTTTGACCAAGGTGATGAGGGTTTTCAAAGGTTTCATTGAATTTGGTTTGATTAATAGGAATGTAATTTGGAATGGATTGTGATTGTTGACCAAAGTGATAGGGTTTGTGAAATGGTTCAATGGAGTGAGGTTGAGATCTTGGAGAGTAGTTGGGAATGAATGATGGAGGTGTTGGATGTCTAGTCACACCATTTGTGATGGATTTGTTGTGAGGGTGAGGTTTTCTTTTCCATCCCGGTTTTAGGGTCATCCTTGCTAGCTTTGAGGATTTTGGTTTTGGGTTGATGGGAGAAGACATGATGGGATGAATGAATATGGTGAGGAATGGGGTTATTTATAGTGGAGGATTGATGTGATTAAGGATGGATAGACATGTTGGGGTGATCAGGACAGAATGTGTTTGTGAATTTAGGGAAGGATAGGATGAAATGGGCTAAAAAGCAGAAAAAGATTCTGTGAACCCGTCCAGCAGATGGCCGGTCCCCTTAATTATGGCCGGTCCCCTTAATAATTAAGGGGGCCGCCCATCTGGTACCTTTCTGGGTTCCAGAAATGGGTTTTTCTGCAGAAATAGGTGAGGATGGCTATGTTTTGAGCTTTTGGTTTTAGGCAAGTCCCACTCTTTGAGGCAATAGAGAAACATATTAAGCATGCATGGCATATAAGTTAAACAAATAAGCAAGCAATAAGTTATATCTAGCAATTTAGAGAATTAAGGCAATTAATCATCTAAGGCAAGGGTAATGGAGCAAAGGCATTAGAAACTAATGGGGAATAGGTGATGGAACAATTGTGAGGATGTGATTAATAAGCTTGTTCTAGTGTGTGCCTGTATGCAACAAATGTGGAGATGTGATTGTTTCGACTCATAAATGCAAAAATTTCCTAAGAAACAATCCAATGTCTCCTTGATTTGATTTTGCTCAATATATGAATATCAAAGATATATATATATTATATTATATGCCTTGACAATTCATGTGAGATCTTATGCATGAAAATAAAAATGTTTTTAGCATTATTCAACAATGTAGGAAAATGGTTTTCATGTGTTTTCCTAGATGTGAGAATGATTTGTAGAAAATAGATTGGGTTTTGTTTATAAATATGTTTATGCAAGAAAAATATTTCCCAATCTTTTATTTTGTGCAAAACAGATTCCTAGACTCAGATGAGAGGGAAAAAAATTATTTTACAGACAGATGGCCGGTCCCCTTAATGACAAGTCGGTCCCCTTAATAATTAAGGGGACCGCCTTTATAACATTAAGGGGTCCGCCCATCTGGAAAAAAAATTGTACCAAAAATGCAAAAAATTCAGTCAATTTGTTCCATCATCCCTAGGCCTAAACGTAAGTGGTTAAAGAGTTCACGCTTAAGGGGCTTAGTGAATATGTCTGCTAAGTTATCTTCCGATGCAACCTTTTCTATAGATATGTTTCCTTTTTGAACGTTATCGCGGAGGAAGTGGTGGCGTATTTCTATATGTTTAGTCCTAGAGTGTTGAACATGATTCTTACTTAAATCTATAGCACCTTTGTTATCACACATAATTGGGACATTATCTAACCTAATGCCATAATCTACGAGAGCTTGTTTCATCCACAGTGCTTGTTGACATGCCTTTCCAGCGCTTACATATTCGGCTTATGTGGTAGAAATAGCAAGAGTGGTTTGCTTCTTCGAGAACCAAGATGTTAGACAACATCCCATGAACGTGCAAATTCCGCTAGTGCTTTTTCTATCCACGTAGTCTCCCGCATGATCCGAATCCGCATAGACGATGGTTTCTATGCCGGATCCCTTAGGATACCATAATCCTAAGTGTATAGTGCCTTTAATGTATCGGAAGATACGCTTAACCGCTTCTAGGTGAGAGGTTTTGGGATCCTCTTGAAAGCGAGCACAAAGGCAGACACTAAACATGATATCCGGTCTACTTGCCGTTAAGTATAGTAAACTACCTATCATTCCTCTATACTTAGTGTTTTCTACGGAATCACCCTCTTCATCTCTTGTGAGTTTTACTTCCGTAGACATCGGTGTTTTCATAGGCTTAGCGTCTTCTAATCCAAATTTCTTAAACATTTCCTTAATGTACTTAGATTGATTAAAAAATATTCCATCTTCTAATTGTTTTATTTGTAATCCTAGGAAGAAATTAAGTTCACCCATCATACTCATCTCAAACTCATCATGCATGATTTTGGCGAATTCATCACACATATCCTGACAAGTCGATCCGAATATAATGTCATCGACATATATTTGGACAATGATGAGATTTGGGCTTTTCTTTTTCGTGAAAAGAGTGTTATCTACCATTCCCATGGAATAATCATGTTTAATAAGAAATTCTTTTAATCGATCATACCAAGCCTTGGGAGCTTGTTTGAGTCCACATAAAGCTTTCTTGAGTTTATAAACATAATCAGGTTTTGCGAAGTCAATGAATCCTGGAGGTTGTGCCACGTATACCTCCTCATTGATAAAACCGTTAAGGAATGCACTTTTCACGTCCATTTGAAATAACTTAAAATCTAGGGCGCATGCATAGGCAAGTAGTATTCTTATAGATTCTAATCTAGCTATGGGGGCATAAGTTTCGTCATAATCTATTCCTTCTTGTTGATTATATCCTTGGGCAACTAACCTAGCTTTGTTCCTAGTAACTATTCCATTTTCATCTAACTTATTTCTATAAACCCACTTAGTTCCTATGATGGTCATGTTCATGGGATTTGGGACTAGTTCCCAAACATCATTAGTCTTAAATTGATTTAGTTCTTCTTGCATAGACATAACCCAACTTTCATCTTTTAATGCGTCATTTATATTTTTAGGTTCTATAGTTGATAGGAAACAAAAGAAGTTATTTTTGTCTTGAGCTTGTGATCTAAGGGTTCTTTGATTTAGGTTTCCTATTATATTATCTAATGGGTGTGATTTAGATTCCTTAATATTTACTATTTCGTTTTCTCCTAGTGTTAAATCTTCATTATCATCACCTAGGGGCTTAGTTTTACTAACCTCAATAGCTTCTTCTTCAACTAGGTCATCATCTTCTAGGGGCAATGTCTTAGGTGGTGGTGGAGTTTCATCAAAAGTTACATTTAAGGACTCTTCTACTTTCATAGTGTGTTTATTAAGTATTATGTATGCTTTACTATTTTGCGAATACCCTAGAAAGATTCCTTCGTACGACTTAGGATCAAACTTAGTAAGGTAATCTTTTGTATTGAGAACAAAACATTTGCTCCCGAATACCCTAAGGTAATTTAGATTAGGTTTTCTACCTCTTAATAGCTCATATGGGGTTTTTCCTAAAATTTGCCTAATTGAGACTCTATTTATTATATATGTTGATGTATCTACAGCATGGCACCAAAATATTTATGGGATAGATTGTTTATTTAGCATTGTTCTACTCGTTTCTTGTAATGTTCGATTCTTTCTTTCTACTACCCCATTTGATTGTGGAGTGCGAGGAGCGGAGAAATTGTGAGATATCCCATTTAAATCACAATATTTTCCGAATTGCACTTCGTTATCAAATTCCCGACCATGGTCCGTCCTAATTGATACTATAGAACATCCTAATTTATTTTGAATCATTTTACTAAATATTTCAAACTTATTAAAGGCTTCGGTTTTATCACTAAAAAATCTAGTCCACGTGTATCGTGAATAGTCATCTACAATTACTAAGGTATAACGATTACCTCCGTAACTCCGCACAGCGGATGGACCAAAAAGGTCCATGTGTAATAATTCTAGGCATCTATTAGTGGAGACTATATTCTTAGCTTTGTGACTAGCATGTGCTTGTTTTCCTATTTTACA
This sequence comes from Artemisia tridentata subsp. tridentata, assembly GCA_021014915.2. Lineage (NCBI taxonomy): Eukaryota > Viridiplantae > Streptophyta > Magnoliopsida > Asterales > Asteraceae > Artemisia > Artemisia tridentata. The sequence goes on along the minus strand of CP139509.1, from coordinate 469,443,746 downwards.
TGCATCGCAAAAGTGTTGGTCATATCTTAGGTTAGGCAAGTTTCTAACTAATTCTTTAGAGGCTAGGGATTGTATTTGTTGCATATTTGCGTAACCTAATCTTCTATGCCACAATGTAGAGTTTTCATCTAAGGTTGCTAGACATATTTTATCTTCCGGTTTATTTCTTAGTTTCATAACATATACGCCACCTTTCCTAATTCCTCTACCTATGACCTTTCCGTCCTTAACTATTTCGCTATCTTTACTTGTAAAAGTAACCCTACACTTATTATCACATATTTGTCCTATACTAAGCAAGTTATATGTTAAATTATCTACATGCTCAACATTTTCAATAGTTAGGGAGTCTTGAGAGATCGTACCTTTACCAATGATTTTTCCACGAAAATCATTACCGAAAATAACATTACCTCCGTTGTATGCCTTGTAGGAGGAGAATAGCTTCCGGTTTCCCGTCATGTGCTTCGAGCATCTACTATCCTTAATCCATTCGTCGGGCTCCAAATTTATCCCTAGACGTATTTCATCGGTGGCTTGAGCTACAAGGCACTTTTCATCTTTTGCTTTGTCCGCTTCATCTTTGTCGCTATGGCTCCATGTTCACTAACAAATGCGCTTTCGTAATCATAACCCGGTGGCTTTGGACATTAGCCAATTAGATGGTTTTGGCTTCCACATCTAAAGCACTTTCTTTTCCCGTAGTTATCATTTCTATTTCTTTGAAGTGATCTTCTTTCATCTCGCGGTTGTCTCGTGAATCTTCCTCGTCTCTTGAAGAATTTCTTGAATTCTCTTACGGCCATTGCATATTCTTCGTCTTCACTATCGTCACTTGAATCATCGTCATCACTAAGTTCCTTTTTGGCTTTTAGCGCGAGAGACTTGATTTGATCTTTCTTGCTCTTGACCGTTTCCGAGTCCCTCTTTATAATTTCTTCATGAACCTTCAAGTTGCCAATAAGTTCATCAAGTGATAACGTCATCAAGTTCTTTGACTCTTCAATCGTCGTGACCTTCGCGTGCCATTTCGGATGTAATGCCCTAAGAAATTTCCTTACACAATTTTTGCTAGAAAAAGTCTCATCAAGTGCTTTTAAACTTGTGATGATTGTGTTAAATTTAGCAAATGCATTGTCAATAGATTCCTCTTCAGGAATTGTAAATTGTTCATATTGTTGAACAAGAAGATCTATTTTATTATCTTTGACTTGACTATTACCTTGGTGAGTGATTAGTAAAGAATCCCAAATCTCTTTTGCGGTTTGACACATAAAAATTCTGTCATATTCTTTGCGTGGTAACGCATTATAAATTACCATTTTAGATTCATTATTTTTTTGCTAGTTTCTTTTTTAAATCATCATTTTGTTTTTCAAAAGGTACAATTTCATCTATTTTAGTTAGGGGATTATATTGAATAGGGGGAAAATCACCATAGGTAATAACATGCCAAAGATCAAGATCTTTTGATTTCACATAAGTTTCGAACCTATTTTTTCAATAAAGAAAACCATTACTTTCAAATAGTAGTGGTCTTTGCATAGATTGCCCTTCTAAATATTTTAAAGATTCCATAGATCGTTTCAAGTTTTAAAATACAGTTAATTTTAAAAATCTTGTTTGACGTGGCTCTTGATACCAATTGTGGAAAACTAGAAGGGGGGTTGAATAGTTTTATGTCTTTTTAATTTTTATTGTGAAAACTTTGTTTACTTTTTAAAACTTAGATTCGAATTTATGTAATCTCAACTCTTGAACAATATGAACAATATATATATATATATATATATATATATATATATATATATATATATATATATATATATATATATATATATATATATATATATATATATATATATATATATATAAGTAAATATAAATAAGTAATGCAAGTAAGGTAATAAAATGAAATGAAAGATAGAGATGGAAAGATCTTACCGAGAGACAAGAGATTTATAGTGGTTCGGCTACAAGGACACCTTCCTTGCCCTACTCCACTCCCCGAGCACCTAACTCGAGAGTTTTCTTCACTATGTCAACAAGCTCCCTTATGGCGGAGAAAACCTTACACAACTTTAGCTTACACCGGCTTAACGACACAAAGCTAGATGTCGGGTTTTAATCGTAGCTAGAACCAATCTCACAACTTATACACGACTTAATCACACCTTCTTCTTCACGACTTCTCCACAACTTCTTCACAACTTATTTACTACGACTTCACACCTTCTTCACAACCTATGTACACTTCTACTTCTTCACACCTTTACTTCTAACACACCTTAACTTCACAACTTCACTATTAACACTCTAACCTATCCCAAACAATTATTCACACAACTATCTAACAACAATACACAACTTATATACAAATGTATGATGACACAAACAATTTAGGTATCTAAGTTGCAATACTTCTTCTCTAGTTATTGAAGGAGTATTCTTCTCTTGCACTTGAATGGAGGAAGCTTGGATCACTTGGAAACCAAAGCTTAAGAAGATATGATCAAAGGTTTTTAGAAAGAATTTACAAGGATTAGAAAGAGTTTAGAACAGAAAGTTTTAGTGTGCAAAAGGTGAGAAAAAATCCAGGGGAAGGCTGGTATTTATAGGCAGAAAACTGGACAGCTGGAAGGCTACTGGAGCGTGGCCGGTCCCCTTAAATTTAAGGGGGCCGCCTTGTATAATTAAGGGGGCCGCCCTTCCTAGCCGTTGCCCAGTTTTGTCTTTTTGTGGGGAAGGTTTTTCTGGAACATTTTTACTAATTTTGGTTGAAAATTTGAATTCATAAATTTATAATGAATTAAACCTTTTTATTTATTACCAAAAATATTTTTTCTAAAAGATATAAAATGTTTTTGATATTTTATAAAAAATCTAGTGTTTAAGAAAATGTTCCTTTGATCATATAATGCATTAAGCATTAGTTCATTCATACCTTAAGTGATTTGAGTTGTAGAAATAGATATTTACAACTAAATACTTGTTTACGTCATAATTTTCCGATTAATGATTTTACATTTTGTGATTATCAAAACGTAGAGATATCGAAAAATATTAATAACGTGTTTAGGCATTATTTATATCAACATTTTTTTTTAAAATTTACATCTCACTATACATTATTATAGGCTTAATTAAGCGAATTTATATTGAAACTTCTCAACACCAAACATTTTTTGCAAATGAAGTCATAGTGTATTTAAAGTTTCATCTAAATGGATTAATAATCAATCAAAGCCAGTAGGAAAAATATGTTTTCAAAGTTTATATGGTCTTTACCTATGGAGGCAAAAGTGTATTAAAATTGATTCTATGATCTAAGAGACAGTTACATGAGAAAGACATTTGTTTTTCTAAAGGAAGTCTTCTAACAAACATTAATATTTGTTCCTTAATCATCAATTAAAATACTGGTGTAATAGCAACAAAAAAGGACAAAAAACACCCCATATAACAAATTGTAGCATTCAAAGTAAAGGCCATGCTATATTACATGGGAGGGGTTATACAAAGAGCAAATTCACAAAAAGGGAGAAAAATTTACATTGTTTCAAAAAGAGGTACAAAAATAACACCTATTCCCTAAATGGTCATGTGCGAATGTGTGACTCCATTGAATGTGCGACAAATGTCCATTTTTTTAATAATAAAGTACATTGTTAGGTGGGTGTTTTCCCAAATATTCATTTTTTGTCTTATTTATTAACGGTGTTAAAAGATCAAAATACGCCTACCTTTTATATAAAATAACATTTTTTTCTTTCTCTCATTTATTTTTTCTCACCATTGTTCTCTCTCTCATTTTTTTTCCACTCACCATCAACACCGATCAACACCACTATCACCACCTGATCAACACCACCATCACCACCACAGATCCGCCATCACCACAACAGATCAACACCACCATAACCACCACAAATCCGCCATCACCACCACAGATCCACCACCACTAGCAAATCCGGCCAGCCAGCTACCACCACCACCACACCAGCAGATCCGGCCAGCCACCACCCTCCACCACTACCACCAGATCCGGCTAGCCACCACCTTCCACCACCACTAGATCCGTTGCTTGACCACCAGATCCGTCCTCGACCACCACCAAAACACAACCATCGTGGTTGCCAGTCAAGGTATGTATGGTTGCAGGTGTGTTTGTGTGTGGCTGATGTATGTTTGTGTTTGCAAATGTTGGTGGGAATTGATAAATATGATGACTACTAGTACAAATTTGTTGGAATTGATTGATTTGATACTTATTACTGACAATAGATTGTTTGCTATTATAGAAATAAAAATATGATGTTCATCGGAGGTTTTTGGGATTATGTGTGAAAAGGTGTTGGAGTGGATATTGTCATTTGTTTCGGCTGAAAAAGTGTTTGGGATTATGTGTGTGTGAGTTGTTAGATCGGAGGTTTTGGAGTTGATTTTGGGTTTATGGTGTTCATATTGAATCTTGTAATTGGGCCAAAAGGGTGTTATAAAAATATATCTTTTATGTGTTAAAATGTAATTCGGAGTGCATGATTTAATTATCGCCGGAATATATGAGTATCGCCGGAATCTGAAAATAAAGATAAGTTGCACATTCGCACATTAATGGGTAGAACAGTCGCACATTTAATTGACTCATATAGAGATAAGGATAAATAAGTAATTTTGATAATAATTGAAAAAGAATATTTGGGAAAACACCCACCTACCAATGTACTTTATTATTAAAAAAATGGACACTTGTCGCACATTCGCACATGACCATTTAGGGAATGAGTGTTATTTTTGTTTTTTTTTTTTTTTTTTTTTTTTTTTTTGAAACAAAGCAACTTTTTCTCCCTTTTTGAGAATTTCCACTTATACAAACTCTCCCTATAATACAAAGCAAACCTTCCCTAGTAGGGAGGGTGCACCTTTTTGTCCTTTTTTTTTTTTTTTTTTTTTGGTTATTAGTGTTTATTTGTTTTGTTTTTTTTTGTGTAATGTTTTTTTAGTGTTTATTTGTTATATTTTTTATGTTATGTTATTTGTATTTGTCTAATGTGTTTTTATTTAATTAAACAACAACAACAATAACACGTTAAATATTAACACATTAAACAACTACAACAATAATTGTTATTATTTAATTAAACAACAACATTAACACATTATTTAAAAACAACAACACCTACTACACATGAAGATTATTTATTTCATCTAAAAGCTCATGGAGCATTGCACCCGACTGACATGCGTGATCTTCAGGATTCCTTGCCAATTCCAGTGATGCCTCCAGCGTTTTTATTCTTGTCATTAACATCTTTTTTTGAGACAATAACATCTTGTTTCTTGTTTCAAGTTTGTCAATCTTATTATCTTTAGCTACGCAGTTTAAGCACTGCGTTGAAGAAGAGGCTTGACTAAAGTGCTTGATTTGAAAAGCATCCTTCCACATAAAGTATCCACACCCATAGTCTTCTGTTACTGGCTGTTACATGTTAAGAAATTAGAAGAAATGTATTCTTAACAAACAAATTATTTACATGTTGTTCCCTTAACACGCTTAGAGTTAACTATAAAGTTAATCTATTTGTGTTTATGACTAATACAATGTATTGATTAATCCTAACAGTTAATAAAACGTTAATATAAAAACACACAGTATTTTCAACGTTTAAATTCTTATTAGAAATGAATCAAATAATCTATTACCCAAGTGTTTTGCGGAACAAACACTTGGGATTGAATAGACAAGGTATGTTGTCTCCTATCTAAACTCAAGCTATGCTTAAGTGGTAACAATTCGACCCACTGAGCTATCTCAGGGATACGTTACTCTTTGTAGGAGAAAAGGGGTATTTGTGAAAGTCTAAGCTTTAATTGCACAAGAATACCTTACCCACTTTTCTCCTATCCGTTTGCTATTTATAGGCAAACATGTTAAGAGTACTGAAGATTAAAACTAGATAAACAAATAGGAAGCGTGTCTGACAACTCCTACAGTAGTTATCATTTTCAAGAACCAATGGGATTGTGCCAAAAAGTCTTCGAGTGTCAGACCTTACACTTCTTCGAATTTTAGCCACTTGAGGGATGGTTTGTCTGACCCAGATAAGACTTGTTCTTATCTTCTTAAAACCATCCCTCTTTTCCCGCCTTTTATTCAGGCATTAGGTTCTTCAGGCATTTGTCTTTAATCTTCAGTTGTTGTTGTTGAGGAGATTGGGTTCAGTGAGCTCTTTGTCTAAAGCTCACTGATCCATTACCTTCTTCTTCGTCTCAAGTAACACTTCAGTGAGTACCGCCTCACTGTGTGGTGAATCTTTCTTCTTAGACTCGTCCTGAGCATCTTGAAGGTAACTCAATGAGTGACTGTTCACTCAGTGACTTAGAATGTTTTTGGTTTAATTTACACTTAGCTTAATTTGTATTTAAATCTTGTTTTAACGACTCTTGGGTACTGAAGGACCCAACAATTTCCCCCTATTTGGATATAAATTATGCTTAAGTGTTTTTGATCAGTTATGAGTGAGCTAATGACTTCTGCTCATACTGAATGTACTAGAAAGTAAATAAGGACACTGAAATAATAAAAACATCATCTTATTAAAATTATTACAAGTCCTAACAAAACTATACAAAGTACGAGGATAGTGGTCGTGTTGGCAGATTCATTCAGTCGATCTTATAACCTAGGGCTTCAAGCTTTGGCTTCTTGGACTCTAGCTCATGCTGGTCAGGATGCTCTTGAATCTTTGTTCTCAGGTCTTGGTAGAACCTCACATTCTCAGGAGTCTTGATTGGTGAGGCCATCATGAGGAAACCCAACATTGCCTTGATTCCTGATTGGTCAATATCACTCCATCTTTGGAAGGCTGGGTCTCCAAACTCATCAGTGAAGAACAAACCTCTTTCAGGTTGTTCGATGACCAAGTTGTTCCTGAATGGAACTCCTTCTGGGAGGGCTCTATTGCAATCCAGACTAGGGACCTTGATCTCAGGCTCAGCTTCAATCTTCTTTCTCTTTCTTGAGGAAGACTGAGAGGGAGCAGGTTGTTCAGCTGAAGCAGGAAGAAGAGAGGGAATACCAAGTTCCTGAGGTGTTGCTGCCAGTTTTTCATACCTCAGACTCAGGGACTTCAACAGACCAGGGACCACAACATTTGATTTTTTCGCTATTATTGGACCCAATTCATCCAATTCAGTGATCCCGAAGTCAGCGAATCTGAAGGGGTTATGAACCTCAAAGTTTCTCTTGTCAGCACTTCTGTAGACAGTAATAATGGCAGGCTTGGTGTTTCGATGAATCTTGACATCAGTGATTGGTTCTGGTTTCAACCTGCTTGTCATGACCCACTGATATCTCTCAATCCTGTTCTGCCTAATCTCTTCAGCCCTTTTCATTCTTTCCTCCCTTTTCTGCCTGAGTGCCGATATCTCAGCATCCTGAGCTTTCACAAAGCTCTTACCACCTTCCCTTTTTGCAAGGTCTTTTGGCTCAATCCCAATCTTCTCAGCCTCTTCTCTGGCAACCTGAATGAGAGCAAGCTTGTTCGCCCTTTCTTCTTCAGCTGCCTTCTTCATTGCCTCCTCTTTCTCCATATGAGCCTGAATTTCCTCATTTGTGAGAAGTTGTATTTTTCCATTTACCTCATAAGGGACCCTGACTGGCTCATCAGGGTCTGGCCTTCTTTCAGAGGAAGCAGGCACCAAGATTGTAGGCTCAGGCTCAGTGGTTGTGAGAATGCCTTTGCCTTTGTCTTGGTGAGAAGATGGGGTTGTCTCAGGAATCTCCCCCTCAGTGTGAGAAGGAGGTTGTTCAGGTTATTCTTCTTCAGTGACCCTCCCCCCCCCCCCTCAATTGTTGGTGCGCTCACTGAAGTTGAGGGAGCAGCCTGACCTTTGAAAGCCTGATAAATCTCAGTCATCATTGACTTGATGTCTGAGGTGTCCTTCTGAAGAGTTGAGACCTTAGCCTCAAGAGAAGCCTGAGAAGCCTCTATTGCTGTCATCCTTGGCCCAAGGTTCCAAGCCAAGGAAGAAGAAGATGTAGCCCAAGATGCCAAGTGTGACTCCATAAGACCCAGGGAAGACTTGATGGAGTCCACAATAGAGCTGAGTCCCTGAAGATTGGAGGATCTCAGCATGTTTACCAGCTCAGCCAACTGAGTAGATTGTTGCTGGTAGGTCTCATAAGCCTGAAGAATTTTCCTGTTAAGCTCAGGGTCATCTTTCACTGACTCTTGAATAGTTTCAACGCTCTTTTGTATGTTGGTGAGAGACTCGTTGAACAACTTAATATTATGATCAAGATTCGTCAGGGAGAAGGAGATAGATGACTTGTGCTCATTAACATCATCATGATAGGATTCCACTGATTCCTTCAGATCGACATAATGAACAGCAGCTTCAGTGTGTTGATCAAACAATTCTTCAGTTAGCCCAGTAAAGAGAGCATTGTTGGCCTTTTGTAGGAACCTGACCAATTTCCTTTCAGTAATAGGAAGAATGTTGTCATACTTCTTGAGTTCAGGAGGGCAGGATGATTCAAAATCTGAAGAATGATCAGCCTGAGATTCAGATTCTTCACCATGAGGAGAAGACTAATGCGATTGTTCAGTAGGTTGGGCATCAGTCTCCATGTCATCACCTGCCTCAAAAAATTCCTCCTCACTCTCTTCCTTGAGATCATCTTCAGAATCAAGAAGAGCCTGAATATCCACCATAGACTCAATCTCCAAAAAGTTACCCGGCTCCTCTTCATAAGAAGACTTGCCTTGGTTTTGGCCAGGTCCTGACCCCGCCATAAAAACTGAGTGGGTTTGCTCAGCCTGGCTAACCATAATAACTGATTTCTCAGCCTGGTGTTTGGGGTCAGTTCCCAAGAGAATGGATCCGCCTGAGGGGGTTATGGGTTCCGTATCAGCGGGTGGTTTATATCCCTCTGAGTCTTTGTCCCCCTTAGCGCCTTCAAGTCCTGATGGGTGTTTTTCAGAACTATCACGAGGCACTGTTTGTGATGATTGATGGACCCCCTTCCCATCAGGGTTGTTCTGCCCTTTTGGGGATTCAGGGTCCTTGACTCCCTGAGACCCTGAGTGTGATTTCTCAGGGACGTTAACGGGATGTGATTGGGTGTGGGTCCCCTTCCCAGTTGAGTAGTGCTGCCCAACCGAGGATTCAGGACCCTTTTCTCCCTCAGGCCCTGATTGTGATTTGTCAGTGCCTTCATCGGGATGTGATTGGGTGGAGGTTCCTGACTCTAGTGACTTGTTTATGTCAGTAGAGTCTTGAGGAAGAGGGGGTTTGCCCGAGGACACTGAGGATGATTTCTCAGTGCCCTCCGTTGGCGTTTGTTTTTGGGTCAAGAGGGTCTCAGTGACGGGTGTCTCAGAGGTCTCGGCCAAATTTAACCCTTGTTTAGGGTTGTTTGAGGCATCAGTCTCAGTGGCGAGTGGTTTGGGTCTAACCACCTTATAGGACTGACCATTCTTTGTCTTCTTCACCTTCTTTGTAGGTGAAGGTACTGGAGAAACAGCGTTCTCCCCCTGATTAACCACCAGCATGTAGTTGATCAGGGCAATGGGTTGTACCTCAGTAATGCCACTAATCTAATTGGTCTTATGTAGGACGTCAGGTTTTGTACCTTCAACGTCAGACCTAACATAGTCAGGGCCTAATAGGTCCTGAAGCACGCAGGAAATAAACCTAGGATAAGACATAAGTCTTTGCCTAGATTTTCCTGAGAGCTTGGCAACAAGGTCACGGAAGATTATTCCTCCGATATCTATTTTTCTACCCTTCAGGAGACTGAACAACATCAATTGTTGTGATGAGTTCAACTGCTCCGTGGAGGATTTATTCCCTCCAAGGACCTGAATGATGAAGGTCATCAGGATCCTCCAAATAGGGTGGAACCAGGTTTTAACTATTGGAGCCTTCTCCAATAAGGCTCCTGCGGCCATTTCAGGACGCTTAGGGTCATGAGGTCCTAGATAAAGCAATTCTGCTTTAACCTCTTGGTCAGTAGGGTTGGGCTCAAAGGCCTCAGCGAAATCAAGACCAGTGGCCTTGATGAAGGTTTTGTAATCCAGGGAGAAGGTCCTTCTCCCATTCATCACTATGAAAGTGATGATGGATTCTTTGGTGTTCTCAGGGCTGGTTGCCACTGAAGTACACCAGAATTCCCTCAAATAGTCATGGTAGATGACTGAGGGGGTCTTGGTGAATGCCGTAGCAAGAAAGCAGTTTTGAAGATATTTCACTACATTCTTGTACGCATAGAACTTTTGAGGATAGGCAAAGTTTCCTACCATATCGTTCTTGGTGAGGTATACACCCTCTAATGTGAACTTCACATTAGGGTCGCATTTGATAGCTTTAGAAGGAGCCATTTGTGTTGGTAGGTCTGGGTTAACAAATGATTTTGGGTTTCTAAAAGCTAAGAACACACACACAAGATTTAGTTTTTGAAAGAAAAAAAGAAAAATTTTGCTTAAGATTTCTAAAAAACGTATGTGTGTCTTTTTGTATGGGGGTATTTATAGGGAAGTGAAGTGGAGGGTAATTTGGGTATTAAGTGGATTATATTTATCAGTGTTGCAAAAAAAGGTCTACAAGGCCGATTAATCGCCGATTAGGTGCTACAAGGCCACCGACCTTGCCGATTTATGTAACTGGGTCAAACAAATAGGTCAACCGTGGTCAACGGCGGTCAATGGTGGTCAAACTTTCCGGAAACCTATAAATCTTGCCGGAAGTACCCAAAACTCACTATAAACTTATTTTGATCACTTATAGTAACTGTTTAAGTCTATTACAAGTTGTTTTTTAGAAAATACCTTGCCGGAAATACCTAAAACTCACCGGAAATACACAAAACTTGTCGGAAATAACTAAAATTTGTCAGTAATGCCAATCCGATTAATCACCGATTAATCCCGCCTAGACCGATTACAAGCTACAAGGTGGTCGACCGCCCGACTACCGATTCGCGAATTTTGCAACCTTGATATTTATTCAAAAAGAATGTTTTAAAACCGTTTTGAATAAAATGTTTTGGGATCCACATTTAATGCCACCACTCTACTTTCCCTGGTTTGGCGCAACAGTCAAGGTGAACAGTTGAGCAGTTCTGCAAAATTGTAATTTGCAGAGTTGAGTCATCACATATCTGTAATGTGATTGGAGAGGCATTTAATGCCAAATAGGAATGTGGGGGCCCAGAGGTGGAAGCCAGAAAGGCAAAAGAACAAATATTCTTATATTAAATAAGAATTCAGTTACCAACCTCGGACATTTACTAACTAGATACTTAGAGCATTTAAGTTAGCATTGAATGTCACTTGAGGGCCCTGAATGACCTGTTTGTCAGGATTTGGGTTTAGTCACTGATGGTTCTAGAGTTCAGGAATTTGGGTTTAGTTCCTGAGGACCAAGATTTCAGGAACTTGGGTTTAGTTCCTGAGGACCAAGATTTCAGGAACTTGGGTTTAGTTCCTGAGGTTCAGTGATTCATTTCACTGAAGACCACATTGAGTCAGGGACCTGGGTTTTCAGAATTTACACTTATTTGGATGGAATCAATCAGTAGACTGATTCTCAATATCCAACATTCCTAGTTCAGCTTTCAGTCTTGTGAAAGTTGGTTCATCCAATGGCTTGGTGAATATATCAGCTAGCTGATATTCAGTAGGAATGAAATGTAATTCTATGTCACCATTCATGACATGGTCCTTGATGAAATGATATCTAATATCAATGTGTTTTGTTCTCTGATGAAGAACAGGGTTGTTTGAGATGGCAATTGCACTTGTGTTATCACAAAAGATGGGAACCATCTTGTACTGAATTCCATAGTCACTGAGTTGACTTTTCATCCAGACTACATTTGCACAACAACTTGCTGCTGCAACATATTCAGCTTCAGCTGAGGACATGGCAACTGACTGTTGCTTCTTAGCACTCCAACAGACTAGTTTTCCACCAAGAATTTGGCAGGAGCCTGAGGTGCTTTTTCTGTCCATGTTGCATCCAGCATAGTCAAAGTCTGAGTATCCTTTAAGATCAAGGCCTGAATATTTTGGATAGTATAATCCAAGGCTTGGAGTACCTTTCAGGTACCTGAATATCCTTTTCACAGCAGTGATATGAGATTCTCTTGGGCCAGATTGATATCTGGCACACAAACAGACTGAGAATTGGATATCAGGCCTTGAAGCAAGTAGATACATCAGTGATCCTATCATCCCTCTAAAAAGAGTTTGATTTACTGGTTTTCCAGTAAGATCAGGACCAAGGTTATTTGGGGGTACCATGGGAGTCTTGACTGAGGCACAGTCACTGAGCTCATACTTCTTCAGTAGGCTTCTGACATACTTCTCTTGACTGATAGAGGTTCCTTTATCAGTCTGCTTGATTTGCAGACCAAGAAAGTAGGTTAGTTCTCCCATCATGCTCATTTCAAATTTCTTTGCCATAAAATTTTCAAACTGTTTGCAAAGTTTAAAACTTGTTGAGCCAAAGATGATGTCATCAACATACACTTGTACTAGTATGAAATCATTATTTGTCTTGTAGATAAACAATGTGTTGTCTATCTTGCCTCTGACAAATTTGTTTTGGATCAGGAAGACTGAAAGAGTTTCATACCATGCCCTGGGAGCTTGTTTCAGTCCATAAAGGGCTTTGTTAAGCTTGCAGATATAGTCAGGAAACTCATGGCTTTCAAATCCAGGAGGTTGCTGAACATAAACTTCTTCTTTCAGTGAACCATTTAAGAATGCACTTTTAACATCCATTTGGTACACCTTGAAGTTCATGTATGTAGCAAAAGCAAGGAAGATCCTGATGGCTTCCATCCTTGCTACTGGTGCAAATGTTTCTTCATAGTCAATGCCTTCTTGTTGATTATAGCCTTTGGCTACAAGTCTGGCTTTGTTTTTAATGACAGTGCCATTTTCATCAGATTTGTTTTTGAATACCCATTTCATGCCAATGACTGAAACATCTTCAGGACACTTGACCAAGGTCATTACCTTGTTTCTGTCAAATTGTTCCAGTTCATCATGCATGGCCTGAAACCAACTTGGGTGATTAAGTGCTTCCTTGACACTTTTAGGTTCAATTGTGGAAATAAAGTCCACAAATAGGCATTCATTGGCTGAGGCTGCTCTCAGTTCAGCTGCCATGCTTCTTGTGAGCATGCCTTCAGTAGGCTCACCAATTATATTGACAAGTTATATATCCTGAGACCTAGTCCAACTGTCCTGAGGTCTTGGAAACTGATTAGAGCTTGTTGAGGCCTGATGGGTAGGATCAGGATCAGACACATGATGATCTTCAGTATCTTGAGTGTCTGAGTGGGTTGACTCATCACTGTGATTGTTTGTTTCCTGAGCATTTTGTACTGATTGAATGATTTCATCAGTACTTTGTGCTTCAACAAACTCAGTGATGGTTGGGTAAGGAAGGTTATGGGGAATGATGTAATAGGAGATGTCAGCATTTGCTTGGTACTGAGTGGAAGGACCATTTTCAGGATGATGTTCATCAGGAGGATATCTTGATGATTTATCAATACCTATCTCTTCCACTGAGTTGTTAGAGACACTGATAACATCAGTGCTCTCATCAAAGGTAACATGAAATGTTTCCTCAGTATGTTGTCTCCTAGTGTTGAACACCCTGAAGGCCTTTGAGACAAGGGAGTATCCAAGGAAGTATCCATCATCAGCTTTGGCATCAAATTTTTCTAAGTGATCCTTGTGATTATGAATAAACACAGGACACCCAAAGACATGAAAGTAGCTGATGTCAGGGATCCTTCCCTTGAATAACTCATAAGGAGTTTTGCTATGTCTTTTGACAATGATGGGTCTGTTTTGTGTGTAACAGGCAGTCTTTACTACTTCAGTCCAAAAGTGTTTGGAAAGGACTGATCCATTTAGCATTGTCCTGGCTGCTTCAATGAGTGTTCTATTTTTCCTTTCAGCCACACCATTTTATTCAGGTGTGTATGGTGAGGAAAAATTTTGGGAAATTCCTTTCTCATCACAGAAACATTCAAGTTCATAATTTTTGAACTCTGTTCCATTGTTAGTCCTAATCTGTTTGACCTTGATGTCATTTTGATTTTCAATGTTCCTGACAAAGGACATTATTGTTTCAGCTGCCTGACTCTTTTTGATCAGGAAGTATACCCAAGTGTATCTTGAGTATTCATCCACAATGACCAGAGTATATTTCTCATGGTTAATGGACCTAGGACTAATTGGTCCAAATAGATCCATATGGAGAAGATGTAGGCAGTTCATGATGGAAAAGTTGGTTTTGGTTTTAAAGGATGTTCTGTGATGTTTACCTCTTTCACAAGCTGAGCATGGTTTATCCTTTGAAAACACAAGAGATGGTAAGCCAAGGACCTTGTTTTGTTTAACAAGGTTGTTTATGTTTTTGAAATTCAGGTGGGAGAGTCTCTTATGCCAAAGCCAATTGAGAGTATCAGTGGCCTTGGTAAAGAGACAAGTTCAATTCTGAGTCAGACTAGACATGTCCAACACATAAACATCATGTCTTCTTGGTGCAATAAGGACAATTTCCTTATTAGCATTGAAGATGATTCCTTGTTTATCATCAAACTGAACTATGTATTTAGCATCACATAGTTGACTGACACTAATCAAGTTGTATTTAAGACCATTTACATAAGCTATCCTAGTAAAGACTATACCATTTCAGTTTACTGAACCATAACCTTCAGTGAGACATGATGAGTTATCAGCAAATATCACTTTGGGTCCTGATTCATCAACATACTTGTGCAGATACTCCTTCACACCAGTCATGCTCCTTGAACATCCACTATCTAGATGCCAAACAGGATCCCTGGCATGTTTCTGCACAAATAGTAAACTGGGTTAGTTCTTTCTAGGACTCCACTTCTTGGAGGGCTTAGCTTTGGGGGTCTTTTTAACATTTACAATTGATTTATGGTCAGTGGTGGAGTGGACTGAGCTACCACAAATTATGCATTTGATTGCAGATGTAGACTCAGTAGACTGAGAGGCTGACTTTGTCATACCTCTTCTGGCCTGAATAGCCTTATCACGTCCTGAGGTATCATGAGTGGAACTTCCACTATTTTCACAACAATTGTCAATTTGACAATCCTTAGGATGGTGGTCATTGAACCCACAGTAAGGGCAAGGTGCAAAAGGTTTTGCCTTTTGTTTCTGTTTCTGTTTAGAATCAGAAGGGTAGTTTAAAGACTGAGCTTTAAGGCTTGCCATTTTTGATGTGACTGAGTGTGTTTTATGATCAGAGGTCCTGTGATCATCTTTTTTGCAAATCATGCAGTAAAGAATTCTATAGCAATCATCAGTGATATGATTGGTATAGTTACACAGTTCACATCTTTTCAGGGGTTTTGAGGGTTTTGGTTTGGTTCTTGAGGAAGCTGGTTTTTGTTCCTTCTTGGATTGAGAAGGTTTCTCAGAAGATGCAATCTTCTCACCCAGCTTCCTGACCATTTCAGCCAACTGATCAAATTTTGAGTCAGGGCTTTGGGTTATTACTTCAGAAGGGACTGAAGATGATGAGTCATCAGTATTTACTAAGACTTCAAGTGTTGGTCTTTTCAGGATTGTTTTTCCCATTCCTGACCTCTCCTTTGGAGAGTGTTGAGAGTAGACCATTGGTGGGAGGCCTAAGTTTGGTGCAGCACCCTGAAGGGTATTCAGTGGTGGGAGTGGTGGATATGATTCTGATTCATACTCATTCACTGACTCAGTATTGCTGAGTTGTTCAGTGAATTCAAGCTTACTGAGTTGTTCAGTAAGTCCAAGCATATTTTTCAAGGCCTGACTTTCAGGAAGCAAGATCTTTCCAGTCTCAAAGTTTGGTAACTTACTGACTGGGTTGTCCCTGGCAATCCATTCATTTGACTTGGGAAGCATTTCTTGCTCAAATGATATGCCAGCTGGAACAAAGGTCAATTCACTGGGACTCACATAGGGGTTAACCATGTGATGGTCAATTCCTATTGTTTTCCTAGGGATTAAACCCACAGTATCAAAGACCTTGGGGTTCTTTTTGGTCCAGCCATGGATGACAGCCTTTTCTTTGTTAAGTTCAGTTTGTAGGGCTTGGTTTTGTTTCAAAATTTCAGTGTTCTGAATTTGTAGAGTAATTGTTTCTAATTTGGCTTGTTTCAGTACAAGCAATTCATCTCTACATTTATTCAATTCTGACACTATGTTGTTATATTTTGTAAACAGGTTAAGCCTTTGTTCCTCAACAAATTTAAGATCTACACAAATATAATTCATGTAAGACTGCCAATCAGAATCATCATCCATAGAAAGTAAAGTGTTTACCTTCTTCATGGTGATGTTTACCCACTCTCCATTCCTTGCATGGCTTTTCCCAACAGCCACCCGATCACCTTCAGAGAGTGCCATCAGTGCACTCACTTTAATTTCCTCATCTGAGGAGACCTCTTCTTCATCCCAATCATAAGCTTCAGCTACTAAAACCTTGTTCTTTGCCTGAACAGGTTTGGATGTTTGAGCAGCCTGAGACATAGAGGGATTAGTTTCAAGAATTGCAAGTTTAGCCTTAGCTTTCCTATATTTTGCTTCAAAGTCTTTTTGACCCTTGTTTTGAAATTGTTGGGTCGACTGAAACATTCTAGGTTGTAACTTGCTAGTTCCTGAGGAACTATTTCCTGAAAATTTGTAAGAGGGTTCTGAGGTGGTTTTAGAATAACAGTCCCTAGCAAAATGACCTTTTTTACCACAATTAAAGCATTCAGTGGTTTCATTTGCTTTTCCTTTTGAAAAGTTGAACTGGTTTCTTTTGATGAAACGTTTTGAACTAGCAAGGAGTGCCCTCTCTTGGAATTCCAAGTTTAAATCTTTTAGGTACTCATCACTAGTCCTTTCATCAATTTCATCCTCAGAATCCTCTTGAAAGTCCTGCACAACACCATTAGTATAAAAAGCAGTTGATATAGGTGTGGAGGTCAAGGCCTTTTTGGACTCAAGAGCTTTTGAGTCAGGGTATCTCCTTGAGATTAAGTTGTCTTCATAGACAAACTTCCCATAGATCTTAGGGAGCTCAAGAGTCTGAATGTGATTAGCATTCCTCAGGCCTTGTGAGAAGTTTAGCCACTTCTCAGGGAGACTGTTGACAAAGCCAACATTTGTCTCATGCTTAGACAAAACTACACCATCATTTGATCGTTCGTTTATCAAAGTCTTGTATCTGGTATAAGTCTGAGAGAGACTTTCGGAGTCTTTTGCCCTGAAAGTATTATACTCAAGTTTCAGGTCCATGACCTTGTTTTCCTTGGTATCTGAGGGACCCTCAAAGCTATTGACCAAGTCATCCCAAGTTTGCTTGGCTGTTGAACAGTTGATGACTGATTCCATTATATCGTCAGGAAGACATGATATAATGATGCTTTTCAGGCGTTGGTCTTGATTGACCACCCTCCTCTCATCAATGGTCCATTGAGCCTCAGGCTTGTTTAGACCTTCAGCAGTCTTTGGGACATAGGGACCATCTTTGACACAAGAGATGTAGTATGGTTCCATACCAGTCAAGTAGCAAAGCATTCGCTTTTTCCACTTGCTAAATTTACCAGCTTCAAGTCGTGGGGCAACAGCTAAAAAGCTTCCACCCTTTTTGTCGACTAGTTGGGGCACATTTGCATCAGTCATAGTAGGATCTTGGTTTTAAAAACCTTGAGCACTCTTGGTTAATTTTGAAAGATTTTATAAACTAGAGGCTCTGATACCACTTGTTGTTCCCTTAACACGCTTAGAGTTAACTATAAAGTTAATCTATTTGTGTTTATGACTAATACAATGTATTGATTAATCCTAACAGTTAATGAAACGTTAATATAAAAACACACAGTATTTTCAACGTTTAAATTCTTATTAGAAATGAATCAAAGAATCTATTACCCAAGTGTTTTGCGGAACAAACACTTGGTATTGAATAGACAAGGTATGGTGTCTCCTATCTAAACTCAAGCTATGCTTAAGTGGTAACAATTCGACCCACTAAGCTATCTCAGGGATACGTTACTCTTTGTAGGAGAAAAGGGGTATTTGTGAAAGTCTAAGCTTTAATTGCACAAGAATACCTTACCCACTTTTCTCCTATCCGTTTGCTATTTATAGGCAACCATGTTAAGAGTACTGAAGATTAAAACTAGATAAACAAATAGGAAGCGTGTCTGACAACTACTACAGTAGTTGTCATTTTCAAGAACCAATGGCATTGTGCCAAAAATTCTTCGAGTGTCAGACCTTACACTTCTTTGACTTTTAGCCATTTGAGGGATAGTTTGTCTGACCCAGATAAGACTTGTTCTTATCTTCTTAAAACCATCCCTCTTTTCCCGCCTTTTATTCAGGCATTAGGTTCTTCAGGCATTTGTCTTCAATCTTCAGTTGTTGTTGTTGAGGAGACTGGGTTCAGTGAGCTCTTGTCTAAAGCTCACTGATCTATTACCTTCTTCTTCGTCTCAAGTAACACTTCAGTAAGTACCGCCTCACTGTGTGGTGAATCTTTCTTCTTAGACTCGTCCTGAGCATCTTGAAGGTAACTCACTGAGTGACTGTTCACTCAGTGACTTAGAATGTTTTCAGTTTAATTTATACTTAGCTTAATTTGTATTCAAATATTTTTTTAACGACTTTTGGGTACTGAAGGACCCAACATTACATAACTAAGCAAACGTATGATTATTTACCA
This sequence comes from Artemisia tridentata subsp. tridentata, assembly GCA_021014915.2. Classification (NCBI taxonomy): domain Eukaryota; kingdom Viridiplantae; phylum Streptophyta; class Magnoliopsida; order Asterales; family Asteraceae; genus Artemisia; species Artemisia tridentata. The sequence goes on along the minus strand of CP139509.1, from coordinate 469,424,987 downwards.
CTGAAAAAATGACATGCATAATACGGTTGACCATAAGTAGCGTCTGTACGGGATGTCCTTTCTATAATCAATCCTCTCCGACAGCGACACAAGAAAGGATTTTTTCGTTCCACCTGGCCAAAGAATTTGTATAATAATTTACAACATAAATCAGTAATGTTATTGTTAATTTAAATAAATTTTTAATCATTTACTATGTTTTGAACGTGTCAGAATACAAACAGTTATTTACAACATAAATCAGTAATCATTTACAATGTTTTGTCGGTATAATTATTTATAACATAAATCAATAATCATTTACTATGTTTGTGCTCAACTATTCTCAATAATTTCAGTATACATGCGTTATCGATCGGAATATAAAGTTTCCCATGCGGATGCATTGGGAACTCTGAACGACCTCCATTGTGGGTGAGTAGTGGGGAGTGGTGAATTTTCATCCAGCGTCACATAAATGAAGTGAGCACACTCGTCGTGCCCCACACGGGCAATCACAAGGGGGCCAATTTCTTGTGATAAGTCTGGACTGGACAAAAGCGGAAAACACGTATAACTTTGTTGCTGGGATATAGATACAACTGCCCGGTTAATTAGTGAAGCAATAACCAACCCCGTATTTGGCATACTCATCCATTAGGCCCGCGGTGCAAATCCATCTTCGAACCAGTCTACCGACCTCCGAATTCGGTTAAAGTCATCATGCCACCACACACTTATATAATAGTCCATGCGATTGTCTAACTCTTGCCTTAAATGAGCTCGAATATCGCGCCACCTATCTTCGTGGAGACCAATACCGTGGGCAACACACCGAAACCCACAATTTCCATCACCTCGCACATTATAATACTTATGATGTATCGATGGAACAGCAGGTTCACGTATGTCAACAGATTCGGGTTGGTATATCCCTCTCACCTTCTTTAACATATTTGTCTTGAAAAATGACATGCATAATACGGTTGAAAATAAGTAGCCTCTGTACGGGATGTCATTTATATAATGAATCCTCTCCGACAACGACACAATAAATGATTTTTTCGTTCCACCTGGCCAAAGAATTTGTATAATGAATCCCTCTTCTTTAACATATTTTGTGTTTTTTTATAATATTTTGCCACTAATTTGAATGGACAATCGGTTTTAGAGGTACTGATTTGCCGTTGAATTTCATCTTTTAAACCTTCACGTTCATACTTCCTACTTTTTGAACACCTATAATTGATTTCGTACAAATACCCCTTCTCTGATTTGATTCTTCTTTTAACAATAACAAAACCGATCCCTCGAGCTATATCTTAAAACCAATCAGTTAGTTGCTCAGGAGAAATAAACACCTAAAAATATGCAAAATAAAGTAACGTAACAAGTATTTCGTAAACAAAAATCATAATAAATAAATAACAACTTTTTTTTTTAACAAAATACTTTTATTTTTCTTAACAAATACTTTCATTTTTGAAAAAAATACTTTTATTTGTTACATTTTTTTAAATAAATAACTTTTTGTTACAACTTTAATAATAATAATAATAATAATAATAATAATAATAATAATATAATAATAATAATAATAATAATAATAATAATAATAATAATAATAACTTTCATTTTTGAAAAAAGACATTGGGGCGCGTGCTGCTACTCATATCTTCAGTAGGATTAGCTTTGCAATTGCTAGAGGTGTGGGGGCCCAGATAGTTTCGAGGCTCCCCACTAATTTCTTGTAAATCCTATGGGTTTTCTAATAAAAGTGATAGTATAATAATAATAATAATAATAATAATAATAATAATAATAATAATAATAATAATAATAATAATAATAATAATAATAATAATAATTAGTTTCGAGACATTGGAGCACGTGCGACTGCTCATATTTTTAGTAGGATTGGCTTTTCTATAGCTAGAGGAGTGGGAGCCCAATTAGTATCTCGGCTCCCTACTAACTTCTTGTAAATCCTATATGTTTCTAATAAAGTGATGTATAATAATAATAATAATAATAATAATAATAATAATAATAATAATAATAATAATAATAATAATTAAAAAAAAACTAAAGTATAAAAGTTATTTGCAAAATAATAATAATAATAATAATAATAATAATAATAATAATAATAATAATAATAATAATAATAATAATAATATATTTTTTTTTTATACCAGTTACTACTAAACCACTTCCCCCACCCCTTGTTTTGACCCACCCACCCACACACTCTGATAAACTCTGCCTACCACTCCTTTCTTTGCACTAGTTCACACCACTCGTTATTACCCTTCTCTTTCAATAACTCACTCACTCCCTTCTCTCTCTCTCTCTCTCTCTCTCTCTCTCTCTCTATTAAACAAGGTTGCAATAATCGCGAATAGGTAGTCGGGTGGTCGACCTCCTTGTACCTTGCAAACGGTCTAAGCGAGATTAATTGGTAATTAATCGGATTGGTATTTTTGGGTATTTCCGACGAGTTTTGGGTATTCCCTGCAAGATTTTTCTTAAAAAACATCTTGTAATAAATATAAACAGCAACTATAAATGATTAAAACTAGTTTACGGCGAGGTTTGAGTATTTAAGGCAACATATGCAAGTTTCCGGCAAGATTGACCAGCGTTGATAGTTGTTGACCGCTGTTGACCATGGTTGAACGATTTGTTTGACTTATTTACACAAATTGGAAAGGTTGGTGGCCTAGTAGCGCCCAAGCGTTGATTAATTGACTTTATAGGCTTTTTTGCAACACTACTATTAGAAGACTCAGAGAGTGGAAGTCAACGATGTTTAAAACGTTTAGATCTACCACAACATTAGACTATGTATAATGGGCAACGCGTTGTCTCCCATTTGTTGTGAGAAATCGGTCGATAGATCGACCTACTTAATGGTATGTTGGTCATGTGTATGTTAGTTGTGACGTGGGGCATACTTGTGTAGTCTGGGCGATTATGTTGGTGGTGATGTTGATAGTAAAGAGAAAATCTGATTTGATGCTGAGTTAACGATAATGATGTTGGTCACCAGTACATTGAATCTTACGAGTATTGTTATATTTTGGGGATGATGTGTGAATCTTGTACTTGCGATTTGTCACTTTATTTAAGTGCTCCACCTATCTTTATCTTGAAAGACTATTGAAGTCAAGCGTCTTTGTTATGCGGCGAAATATTGTGAGTGTAGACAAAACAACAATCCTTCGATTTTTACGCGAACCTTTTTTTTTTTTTTTTTTTTTTTTTTTTTTTTAGAGTAAACTGCAAAAATCATCCCTGTGGTTTGTGGAATTTCGCAAGAATCATCCCTATGTCAAACGTTTAGCATTAAACATCCCCAAGTCCACAAACGTTTAGCAAAAATCATCCCTGAGCACTAACGTCGTTAGTTTTACCAGTTAAGTGTTAAATAATATTTGCTCGTTAGTCCCTCCGTTAATATTGTTTGCACCGTTAGTCCTTATTTTTTAACGTCGTTAGTTTTGTCCGTTTTTCTTACGTTTTTTCTGTTTTTGTCCGTTTTAATCTGTTTTTCTTACGTTTTTGTCCGTTTTTCTTATGTTTTTTCCGTTTTTGTCAGTTTTTGTTCATTTTTCTTACGTTTTTTCTGTTTTTGTCCGTTTTTATCCGTTTTAGTCCGTTTTTCCTACGTTTTTGTCCGTTATTCTTACGTTTTTTCCGTTTTCATATGTTTTTGTCCGTTTTTCTCACGTTTTTTTTGTTTTTGTCCGTTTTTCTTACGTTTTCGTCCGTTATTCTTACATTTTTTCCGTTTTTATATGTTTTTGTCCCTTTTTTTACGTTTTTGTCCGTTTTTATCTGTTTTTCTTACGTTTTCGTCCATTTTTTACACGTTTTCGTCCGTTTTTACACGTTTTCGTCAGTATTTACACGTTTTCGTCTGTTTTTTTACGTTTTCGTCTATTTTTTTACGTTCTCGTCTGTTTTTTTACGTTTTCGTCTACTTTTTTTTACGTTGCCGCCATCCGCCACCACCCACCTCCACCATCGCCACCCACCACCTACCACCTCCACCCACCACCACCCACCTCCAGCCACCGCCACCCACCACCTCCACCCACCACCACCCACCACCCACCACCAACGCCACCACCACTACCTCCACCCACCACCACCCACCACCCACCACCAACGCCACCACCCAACACCTCCACCCACCACCACCCACCACCAACGTTGATGACCACCGCCACCACCCACCACCCACCACCAACGCCACCACCACCGCCACCACCAACGCCACCACCAACGCCACCACCACCGCCACCACCAACGCCACCACCCACCACCCACCACCAACGCCACCACCACCGCCACCACCAACGCCACCACCACCGCCACCACCAACGCCACCACCCACCACCATCTACCGCCACCGCCACCATACATCCACCACCACCACCAACGCCACCACCCACCACCATCCACCGCCACCGCCACCATACATCCACCGCCACCACCAACGCCACCACCACCATCGTCGCGGTGGATGTATGGTGCGCGGGTGGCGTATGGTGGGTGGCGGTGGATGTATGGTGGCGGTGGGGGGGGATGGTGGTGGGTGGTGGTGGTGGTGGCGTTGGTGGTGGCGGTGGGTGGTGGGTGGTGGCGGTGGCGTGGTGGTGGTGGTGGGTGGTGGTGGTGGGTGGGGTGGTGGTGTGGTGGGTGGAGGTGTGGGTGGTGGGTGGTGGGGTGGGTGGTGGGTTGGTGGTGGGTGGTGGGTGGTGGTGGTGGGTGGTGGGTGGTGGTGGTGGTGGTGGTGGGTGGTGGTGGGTGTGTGGTGGGGGTGGGGTGGTAGGTGTGGTGGGGTGGGTGGCGATGGTGGAGGTGGGTGGTGGCGGATGGCGGCAACGTAAAAAAAAGTAGACGAAAACGTAAAAAAACAGACGAGAACGTAAAAAAATAGACGAAAACGTAAAAAAAACAGACGAAAACGTGTAAATACTGACGAAAACATGTAAAAACGGACGAAAACGTGTAAAAAATGGACGAAAACGTAAGAAAAACAGATAAAAACGGACAAAAACGTAAAAAAAGGGACAAAAACATATAAAAACGGAAAAAAATGTAAGAATAACGGACGAAAACGTAAGAAAAACGGACAAAAACAAAAAAAACGTGAGAAAAACGGACAAAAACATATGAAAACGGAAAAAACGTAAGAATAACGGACAAAAACGTAGGAAAAACGGACTAAAACGGATAAAAACGGACAAAAACAGAAAAAAACGTAAGAAAAATGAACAAAAACTGACAAAAACGGAAAAAACATAAGAAAAACGGACAAAAACGTAAGAAAAACAGATAAAAACGGACAAAAACAGAAAAAACGTAAGAAAAACGGACAAAACTAACGACGTTAAAAAATAAGGACTAACGGTGCAAACAATATTAACGGAGGGACTAACGAGCAAATATTATTTAACACTTAACTGGTAAAACTAACGACGTTAGTGCTCAGGGATGATTTTTGCTAAACGTTTGTGGACTTGGGGATGTTTAATGCTAAACGTTTGACATAGGGATGATTCTTGCGAAATTCCACAAACCACAGGGATGATTTTTGCAGTTTACTCTTTTTTTTATATATATCTTCTTGAATCGTCAACATGACATGTTACCTTGACAAAAACATGATAGGATCAAGACGTTTAAGATACTTGAGTAATTATTAAAAACACATCTTTTATATTTAATATGATAATGATACGCAAATGGATGTTATCAAATACAATTTGTCACTTTGTTTATGTCAAGGGCTTTTTTTTTTTTTTTTTTTTTTTATGAAAATGTGAAGAATATATCCTATTAAAAGAATATATACATTACATTGTCTATACTATTAAAAAGATTGTTGAAGTGAATCAGGGCCGGTCATATGCATCTCTCTTAACAGGATCACTGAGAATCTGATAAGCTTTCTCGAGTTGTGAATGATTACTTTCTCGAGTTGTGAATGATTTCATATGTTCAATAAGAAAATTATGTTCAATGAATTTTGTTTTTATAACATCATTAAGAAACTTGAGTATCACCAAACACAAATCATGATCATTTTAAAACAAATGAAGTATCAATCACTTACCTGGAATCTTTCGGCAGCTTGAGGATCATTTGGATTTTTATCAGGATAAACTTGACGTGCCTGTTTTACAAACAATTTAACAGTTACAAGCCACAATTTCGACCCATTACCTAAACATGGGTCACATTAGTAAGAAAAGGAAACGGGTCGAACAAGTCCAAAGTGGCGCAAAGTGTGCTAAAACTCTACAGCCTCCTAAATCGCTTTAAGTGATGAAAAACATACCATGTCTAATCATACGTGATTCATTATATATAAATTTCTATAAAATTGGAGAAAAAATGTTGGTTTGGTCACTTGTATTACAATAGTAAACAAAGTCACATAGATCCAAATAAGAACTTTCGCAAGGGAAGTAGATCCGGATACTATTAGCTTAAGCATATATAAAAAAATTCCTAAACAATAATCAGTTTAACACTAACTTCGGAAGGAAATAAAACCGACACTGTTACACGGCCATCTATTAACACTAGATCATATCAAGGTACTAAAAAATAACATAAAAGAAGAAGACACCTTCATATAGTAAGCTTTGCGAATATCATCATCCGATACAAGTGGACTGTAAAAATGGTGAAATACACTAGGGTATGAATCCAACCAACATCCCCTTGATTCAATTTATTAACTTCAGTTATCAATACAAGTTACAACCAAAGATTGACCACAACAATAGTCAATCAGATTAAGACCAAAGGGTGACTGAATCTGAATGATCAGTCACCTATTACAAGATTAGATTGATAGTTTAACAAAGAACCAAACAAGAACATTAGACTACTCTTTGTAAAAAAGTAGACGTCGATTAACTTGAGCGAGTAAATAAGCCTGAACCAAGGAGGGCCTTTATAGCAGCTTCTGGGAGAGACATCATCTTAGGAACCAGGGACAAATAAATGAACAAGAGACATTTCCAAGATAAGCGTGATGAGAGAAATAAATGAACATCAGGCAAGCGTGGGACTTCAAGATCCAAAGAATGAGAGAGAGCCACCTTTAACCCCTGCACATACACAAACAACACAAAGAGAGACAATGTTAAGGATTAGATATTGGGGAAGTTTCTGTTATGACAGAAACACCCCCTGCAAGTTTGCAGAGATATTTCAACACCCTCCCTCAAACTTGCAAGCCAAGCAAGGCCAGCAACAACAACAGCAAACACACAAGACCTCATGGCAATACATTGCCAAAAGAGCTTAAACTTGCACACCAAACATGTCCAACATACCCAACTTTTCACACAAGAACAAATGGCTTTTGCTGCCAAGAGCTTTAGTCAGAACATCAGCAGTCTGCTGAGAAGTATGTATCTTCTCAGTTCTAATCACACCAGCAGACACCTTTTCTCTCACAAGGTGCACATCAATTTCAAAATGCTTAGTTTTTTCATGAAACACAGGGTTTCCAGCAATTTGAATAGCAGAGCTATTGTCACAATGCAGAACCACAGGTAAAGAACTTTTAACACCCATATCACCCAGCAAATTATTAAGCCAGATAACTTCACAAGTACAGGAAGCCATGCTCCTGTATTCTGCCTCAGCAGAAGATTTGGAAAGAGTGGATTGTTTCTTGCTTTTCCAAGTGACCAAAGAGTCACCCAAAAAGACACAATAACCAGAAACAGATTTCCTGGTAACAGGGCACCTAGCCCAGTCAGAATCAGCATAAGCTTTAAGCTTAAGATTCCCACTTTTGTTAATTTGAACCCCATTGCCAAGGGACCCTTTCAAGTACCTTAGCACCCTTAATGCAGCATCTAAATGTGATTCAAGCGGGGCATGCATATACTGACTTAGGCAGTGAATAGCATAGGAAATATCAGGTCTGGTATGAGTTAGATAAATAAGCTTGCCTACCAGTTTTTGATAGTTCCCAATGTTTTTCAAGGCCTTATCATCAGCAGATTCAATGTGATTCAGGGTGGTGTTTTTCGGTAAAGGTGTGTCAACAGGTTTAGCAGCTAGCAGACCATATTCATGTAAAAGGTCTAAGCAATACTTCCTTTGACTAAGGCAGATACCATTACTGTTTTCCAAAACTTCAATGCCTAGGAAATATTTTAACTTTCCTAAGTCTTTGATGTGGAATTTAGATTTCAAAAACACTTTAAATTTCTCAATTTCATCAACATCATTGCCTGTAATGACAATATCATCCACATACACAAGAAGCACCAAAAAAACATGCTCAGATTTCTTAGTGAACAAAGAATAGTCATATTTAGATTGCACAAAGCCATGTTCATTAAGAGTAAGAGTTAATTTAGCATTCCATTGTCTAGGGGCTTGTTTAAGGCCATAAAGAGACTTGTTCAGTTTCACGACTTTAGATTTATTATTATCAAAGCCCGGGGGCAAAGTCATGTAAATATCCTCAGTTAAGTCACCATACAGAAAAGCGTTATTGACATTTAACTGGAAAAGACTCCAATTATTACACATAGCAACAGTAATCAAGCATCGCACAGTAGACATTTTAACGACGGGACTAAAAATTTCATTATAATCAAATCCCTCCTTCTGGATGAAGCCCTTGGCTACAAGCCTGGCTTTGTATTTGTCAATTTCACCTGTGGATTTGTATTTTAGTTTCCATAACCATTTGCTACCAACAGGTTTTTTTCCTTTAGGAAGATCACATTCAGTCCAGGTATTGTTCTCTTTTAACGCAGTTATTTCATTATTCATAGCTTGAACCCAGTTAATGTTTTGAACAGCTTCATCATATGAAGAAGGTTCAACAGATTTGTTTAAATTAGTAGAGAAACAATAATTAACAGGACTAAGATTAGAGTAACTCACATATTTCTCAAGGCCATATTTAACACTACTATTAACCACAAAATCATTAAATCTAGCAGGAGTCTTAGTATTTCTACTAGACCTCCTGAGAGCAGGCTGCTCAGGACTAAGGTTCTGAGTGGGATTAATGAGAGCAGGTTCAGGAATAGAAGGGACATTTCCCTCAGGTGGAGTGTTATCACCCATGGATGTTGTTGTGCCCACAGTCTCACCATCAATAGAAGTGTTTATACTTCTAGGGCATGACGGGGCACTACCGTCATCATTGGGTGGAGAATTTTCCCCTCTCCGTTCATCATCGGGATTATGGTCAGGAAGATTTTCATTAAAAAAGTTTACATCACTCAAGGTAGATTCATGCATCTGATCAGTTTTCATGTTAGACTTCATTTTAAAGGGGAAAATGGTTTCATAAAATTGGACATCTCTGGAGTAGAAAACAACTTTAGAATCAAGACTATAGACTTTGTAAGCCTTTTTAGTGCCAGAGAAGCCAATTAGAACACATTTTTCAGATCTCGCAGAAAACTTATCAGAGTTGTTAAAAACAGAGGAGAAGCATAAACAGCCAAAACTTCTCAGGTGAGAAAGTTTAGGCTTCTGACCATATACAAGCTCAAAAGGAGATTTCCCACTCAGAACAGAAGACGGCAACCTGTTAATTAGATAGGCAGCAATTAAGACACATTCAGGCCACATACTTAAAGGAATCCCACTTTGAAAAAGTAAACTTCTAGCAACATTAAGAAGATGTATGTGCTTTCTCTCAGTAACCCCATTTTGCTGAGGAGTGTAAGCACAGGAAGTTTGATGAATAATTCCAAGACTGCTAAACAAGTTACTCATTTTAGTGTTAACAAACTCAGTACCATTTTCAGACCTCACAGTTTTGATACTGCATTTAAATTGATTGTGAATCAAATTGAGATAGCTAATAAACAGATTAAACACTTCATCTTTAGTTTTCACCATATATGTCCAAACAGCCCTGGTATAATCATCAACAATGGTTAAGAAGTATCTAAAACCTTCTCTGCTAGTGACCTTGTAAGGCCCCCAGAGGTCAATGTGGACCAGGTCACCAATTGCAGAGCTCTTGTGATCACTTAAGGGGAATGGCTCCCTTGTCTGCTTAGCCTTGTGACAGATGTCACAAGGAGAGACATGAGACCCTTTAGTGAATTTAAGATCAGGTTGAAGGAGGCTAACAGCTTGGTCAGAGGGATGACCAAGCCTGTTATGCCACAAGGACTTAGACACATAACATTTAACAGATAGATTACCTACCACAGAAGGATGAGTAGGACAATCAAACAAGTATAGGCCACCAATTTCACTCCCAGTCCCCATGAGTTTGTTTTGAGTCATGTCCTGAATATAGCATTTAGTTTCATCAAACCCGACAAACATTCTACTATCCTTGATAAGTTTATGAACAGATAACAAACTGACACAGTATTCAGGGACAACCAACACATCATATAGGATAACATTAGCAGACAAATTCAGGTTTCCAATACACTTAATTTTAGCCAAAGTACCATTGGGATGACCAACAGTGAGATTAAGGTCTGATATATCAGTTATATTAAACATGTTTAAGGTGTTGACAGTCATGTGTTGGTTGGCACCAGAATCAATGATCCACCCAATATTAACTTTAAGAACAGAGGTGTTGTTATTATAAAATTTGTGAAAATTAACATTGAAAAAAACATTGTTGTTTAAAAAACTAGCCATACCTGAAAGGTTGGCCTGCACACTGCTAGAAGGCATATCTTTGATGAGGTTCATAAGTTTGGCCATCTGATCATTAGTAAAGGTCATAGGACTAGGGCCATCATCCACAGAACTGGAATTAGCATGATATGAAGGTCTGTTATTGGTTTGTTTGTGGCCAGGAGTCCTAGAGGGATACCCAACCACTTCAAAACATCTGTCACCAGTGTGACCAATTTTACCACAAACAGTACAAGTCCAGTTAGGATTAGGACCTTTGTAATTTCCAGACTTTTTATTTTCAATAGCATGACCCTTTTTGTTATCAAACTTTTTGTTGCCATTATTAGACCAATTAGTTTTAGCAGCAAAACTAGCAACTTGATTTTTAGATCCAGAACCAGAGGAGGAGGAGGCAATGCCTCTGTGAGATTCCTCTCTGGAAATAACAACAAAAGCATCTTTAACATCAGGAAGTGATTCTCTAGAGAGAATGCTACTCCTGATGGGTTGATAGATTTCATTAAGACCAGTTAAAAATTGCATACGTTTCATGAGTTGATTATGTTTTAACACATCTTCCCTAGCAGAACAAGTACATTTAGGCAATTTGGTCATGATATCAAATTCTCTCCACAAAGAGTTCAGTTTATGATAATACTCAGATACAGTAGGGTCTCCTTGTTTAAAGTTGTTAATCTTTTGCATAAGACTCAAAATAATAGACCCATCTAGTTTATCATAGGTTTCTTTAAGTTCAGTCCAAACCTCATGAGCATTTTCAGAGAAAATTTGCCCAAGATACAAGTCTTCACACACAGAGTTTAAAATCCAAGACAACACAATAGAGTTACATCTGTCCCATTGATTAGCCATAGCTTCACTACTAGTATATGTGGACCTAAGACATTTACCATTGATAAAGCCCATTTTATTTCTAGTATTTATAGCTAATGTCATGGCAATAGCCCAGACTCTATAGTTTTCAGTCCCAATAAGTTTGACAGACACAATAGAGCTAGAGCTGATGTCATTAGAATGAAGATGCAATAGGTTCCCTAAGTCCAGGTTACTGATAAGGTCTTCCTTAGACATAATGAAGATACAAACACCAAGTAGAAAAAACAACCAAGCAGAAACACAAGAGCAGCAAGAAACAACAGATCAGATAAACAGCATATTAAGAAGTTAACAAAGCAATTAAACATAAAAACGAACACTAAAAAGAACTCACACCCAAGATGAATCAAAGACTCAGTCAATTGGACTGGGGCTGGCCAGAGCAGGTTTCCACACCATTCAGAGATGGAGGGTCAAGGTGTTAACCGAGCCCGTTTGCACCCAATTAACTTAAAGGCTTGATTATCTTAAAGGAAAGAAAGAGACTTACAGTGCTTTGAGAAGAAGAATGCGGAAAAGCACCTCCACAATACTCTTAAAGACGTATTGCAAGGTAATTAGGTCCCAAAGAAGCGTCAGAGACCACCAGAGTCACAAACGCCCAAATCAGAAAATTAGGGTTTTAAGGGCCAAACCCTAATCGTCCCAAAAATTAATCCAACCAGCAATTAACCCAGCAGCAACGATGGATTAGCAATAATAAACCCAGAACAATCACCAATTTCAGAAACCCTAAAAACGGTGAAACCCTAGATCTTGAAATCACCAGATCGATAGATCCGTAGCTCTGATACTATGTAAAAATGGTGAAATACACTAGGGTATGAATCCAACCAACCTCCCCTTGATTCAATTTATTAACTTCAGTTATCAATACAAGTTACAACCAAAGATTGACCACAACAATAGTCAATCAGATTAAGACCAAAGGGTGACTGAATCTGAATGATCAGTCACCTATTACAAGATTAGATTGATAGTTTAACAAAGACCCAAACAAGAACACTAGACTACTCTTTGTAAAGAAGTAGACGTCAATTAACTTGAGCGAGTAAATAAGCCTGAACCCAAGGAGGGCCTTTATAGCAGCTTCTGGGAGAGACATCATCTTAGGAACCAGGGACAAATAAATGAACAAGAGACATTTCCAAGATAAGCGTGATGAGAGAAATAAATGAACATCAGGCAAGCGTGGGACTTCAAGATCCAAAGAATGAGAGAGAGCCACCTTTAACCCCTGCACATACACAAACAACACAAAGAGAGACAATGTTAAGGATTAGATATTGGGGAAGTTTCTGTTATGACAGAAACACCCCCTGCAAGTTTGCAGAGATATTTCAACATGGACTAACACCAAGAACATCATAGTACTCGGTTTCTTTCACCATTACAACAAACCTCAATTCTCGATCACCCAAAAAACCGCGGTCAATAAAAATTCAAAGAATAGAATGTCTGAAAAGTTTATGAATAGAAAGATAGAAAGTGATATAACAGAGTGAGAGACCTTTCCATTTTATTAGATTTGATAGAATTCGCCTTAATGATTTTATTCCCTATCATCGCAATATATACAAATAACATATTGTGTGTTGCAAGACCCACAATGGGCAGGACTAATAACTACATAATAATAATTGGGCTACAAATAATATGATGCTAATAAGCTCGGCTAATAACCACCACCACCACCACCCCCCCCCCCCCGCAATTTGAGCGGGAGGGCTTCGAACATTCAAACTAGAGCGAAAATCAAGAAACAATGCAACAGGTAGACCCTTAGTAAAGATATCAGCATACTGAAAACGAGACGGAACATGAAGCACACAAACTTGTCCTGAAGCAACATAATCACGGACGAAATGAATGTCTATCTCAATGTGTTTCGTACGTTAATGTTGAATAATTATTATTATGTAGTTATTACTCCAGCCCATTATGGGTCTTGCAACACACGATATGTTATTTGTATATATTCGGATGATGGGAATAAAATCATTAAGGCGAATTCTACCAAATCTAACATGGTATCAGAGCGGGTCTGATCCTCAGACCTAGGTGGCTAAGTTGAGCCGCCTTCTTTATGGCACCCCGTCAAACCATAGCCGCCGCTATTTATCCCTTTTCTGAAGAAAAAAAATGTCTGCTTTTATTTTTTGTTTCGTTGCTTCTGCTTTTGCTGGATGGTGAAGATTAATCTCCGTCTACTGTCAGATATCTTCATCAACAAATGTTATATTTGCTTTTGCTACTGCATTTATTTGCTTTTACCGCTGCTTGAAGAATTGCTTCTGCTTGCTGCAGGAATTCTTCATCAACAAATTATGTTTTTATTGCTTTAATGTTTATTTAGTTTTCTCATCCAATCCGATCTTTCGCGATTTTGCCGCTCGGATTACGGGGGAGTATTAGAATATATATAGGCCCAAGCCCGTTTCTAGGTTTAGGGTTTCTAGGGGTTTACATTATCTAACACAGTTATGATCAATAAGTAGGATTGTATCAGGATCATAGGATCGCAACTAGGATCGTAGGATCGGTTACGATCCGATCCTATTATTAACCTATTTTTTGAGCTCTTTTGTGCTATATTAACTTATAATTTAAGTATGATCGTATCAGGATCGTAGGATCGCGACTAGAATTGTAGGATCGGTTACGATCCGATCCTACTACTACGGTACTTGAACATATAACATTTTCTTTATCATCCATTTAAATTCGTTTATCGTATAAAATAATATATATAAATATATATATATATATATATATATATATATATATATATATATATATATATATATATATATATATATATATATATATATATATATATATATATATATATATATAAGTATAAAACTACAACTCTTATATAAAAATATATACATTTTCATAGGATCTTACGATCCTGATCTGATCCTACGATTACGATCTTGTAAAGCCGAAAACGATCTTAGGTAGGATCCCGATCCTGACAACCTTTAACCATTTGAATATTACCCCCATTTATTTCCAAATCTACATCTAAATTAATACCTAATAATGGTGTTCGGTCGATCGGGTTTTAGTTTAATAAGGTTATACGGTTTGGGTTGTTCGTGTTTCTTCAATCATCAATCCACCAAAGACCCAATCTGAAAATAGGGTCTCCCAATCAAACCCAGCCAAAAAAAAAAAAAAAAAAAAAAAAAAAAAAAAACCAGCAAAAAAAAAACTCAGTTTATTCAGTCGAGTTTTCAGTTAATCAAATAAGAGAAAACTTAAAACTGGATTTAGTTTATTTGAATATTTAAATGACTCAAATGCAAATTTATATCATTTTATTAGTTAATACAATATTATTTGGATAAATTAATATGTATTTAATCATTCATTCGCATAATCAAACATATATATGTGTTATACGGACTAGATGGCACAATTTTTAAAGTGATATACCACTATTCGGGTTTTGGGTGGGGCCAGATTAAGAAGATATGAACTCAAATCCAAACCATTAAAACAATTCCTTATTCGGTTTTATTCAAAACCAAAACCGAATAAACCGATTGTATTACACAATTATATTATCGAAATATTACAAGTAACTTCGTAATCTCTACAAATGTTTTATAATACACAATTATATTATCGAAATATTTGAAAAAAAATTACAACGAATAAGAGGTAAAATGATAACAAGTGGTTGAAAAATTTTAAGAAAAAAATTGCGCAATTTAAAGGAAAAAACATCATTTGATTTATCAAAATCTTGTGTCATACAAAATGTTCCTTTCATAAAAAGAGCAGCTAATAACTTGCAAGAAAAATTTTAAACGACTTTATATAATTTCCGTACTACTCTCTGTCGTGAAATTCTTTCAAATATACTCGTTTTAGACCCGTGAAGTTTTGACATAAGTTACACTAATTAAGAAGTTTTAAGATAAGTCAAATTTAGTGAACATTTATGTATTTTTATTTAAAAATACCTATAAATAATTAATAATGATCATCTTTATCGATAATTATTTTTGTTTGTTGTTTAGATTTGTTTTTGTCTATAGTTTTTTTCGGGGTAAATTGCAAATTTGGTCTTTAAAGTAACACGAATGCGCAATGATCACACCAAGACCATTTTTTTTGCAAAAAAAAAAAAATTTTAATGTTTCCGTTTTTTGCAAAAAAGCCACCGAGACGTACTGTTCACTAACTTTCGTTATTTTTCTTCGTTGATGGCCTCGTCACTGAGGGTAGTATTGTCATTTCATTGTTCATAAATATTATATTGCCGCCAAACTTGCAATATCAATGCGATATGACCTTAATAGCTAAATTTGCAAAGTAAATTTTCATGTTTGCACCCATAAAACCCCCATACAACCCAGCTTCTAAACCACGACTCGACAAAAAAAAAAAGAAAAAAAAAAAAGAAACTAGTATTTCAAAATGCAATCACCACCGCATTCACCCAACACCACTATAATCACCACCACCACCAACAACCACCAAGAAACATCAACTTTCATCACCACCACGAAAAGACAACTCCCACAACAGCGTCCATGTCCACGTTGTCAATCACAAGACACAAAATTCTGTTACTACAACAACTACAACACTTCACAGCCTCGTCACTTTTGCAAAAGCTGTCGTAGACACTGGATTCATGGTGGCATTCACCGTGACATCCCTGTTGGGGGTGGTACTCGTAAAAACAATAAAAGACAAGAACTCATCAACCCCACCATTTCGGGTTATGTTACCACTTCTTCTCCGGTGGAGTACCAGAGCCTAGCGCCGCCTTCACCGGTGGATGCTGCCGGAAATGTGATGGTTCCGTTTGAAGGAAACGGGTTTATGTCGCTTTTGGAGGTTGCTGGGTTTGAGGATGGTGTTTGGCCTTTTTTGTGGCAGTTAATGTAATGTCTTAGCTTAATGTATGTCTTTTGATTGTAGTGATTAATGTACCCTATCTTTTGGTTACTGGTTAACTCTATGGATGTAAATTTACCTGATCTTTTGGTTACTTGTTATCTTTTGGCAGTAATTACCCAAAATTGCTCAAATTGACTATCCTATTTGACATCTGTAAAGGAATGTACATGCACAAAATTACGCAAAATTGCCTATTTTGTTAGCTTCCATTAGATTAGAGAAAATGTTATGCAAGCATTTACCCTAGTAAATTATTACACAACCAGTAGATAAAGTTTAGAACAACTAGATATTGTTATAATCTTCCACTACAACACCATAGCAGAAGTATAACAGTTTATTGAAGTAAACATAAAAGCATAAGCATTATTCAACATCATCCTTAGTTTTCTTGTCAGCCATCAGTTTTCTCCTCTTGATTGATCTTCCTTGGTCTTCAAACTTTTCGTCTGCAACCACTCCATCTGGCCCACCTCCATTTTTTGCAATCACTTCATCTGGCTCATCTCCCTGTTTAGCAACCACTTTATCTGTAATCACATCTCCATCAAAAGTTGAGATAAATCCCTCATGTCTAACTACTTCAGCACACAAATCATCTGGAATCACAACCCCATCAAAAACTAATTGTTCACCATCAACAACCTCTCTTGCAAACATGTCTACAGTAAGGACCTCAAGTGGAATGGTATGTGTTAAAATACACATACCTTTTACCTAATAAAACGGACTTAAAAGACAAAAAACATATAAAAAAATGTTATCGATATGTTTGTTTTGGTGTTTGTACATGTGCAGGTACAGATATGAGAAAAGGACAAAAAGAAAGGCAAAATGGACAAAAAAAACGAGCACGAGATTACGAAGTTACGAGTCTATCGATAATTTTATTTGGAGCATCGAGGCAAGAGACGAAAAATTTAAAGATTAAACCCGGCCCAACTACATCAAGCCCAATTGAAGTAAATGATATTCAAAGCCCAAACGTGCCAAATATATATTTGAGAAAAAAGGGTGCCACGTGAATTAAAAAAAAGAGCTTCACATGTGATCTCATCTGGTATTAACTTGTATTTATTTTTTGTCAAGAAGGGACACGTGGCTTCAATGTTATCTTTGCAATACACGACGCAAAGAACAAAAAGAAGAAGAAACTGAGATACAAAATTTGAAGTGATATCTTTGATGGCCAGCGTGTGTCTTCTACCTGCCCAAAATTAATTCACATCAGCGCGTGGCCTGCTGCTAGCTCCACTTGCAGACGCACTAACTCCTCTTCAGCCAATCATCTCTCGACACGTGGCGTGGCTTGGGGAATACGCTGATCATTTGGCTATAAATATGAAGCGCATGATCCGAAGAAAGCGGATAGTTTTTTTAGATAGCTTTTATTTTTCTCTTCACATTTACACACAGTAGCAGTTTTTAGCTTGTAATTTTCTCTTCATATTTATTTTACACAGTTCAGTTCTTTATGTATTCGAGTATCTTTTAATTTTCCCTTCATTTATTTTTCATTTGTACTTCTTTGAATTAGAATAACAGTAGTCACTCTTCAGTTTAATTTTCTGCAACAGTTATTTCTTTCAATTTATATTATGTTTTAACTTTATGTTTAGCATTTAATTTCTGTTTGTGATAAAAGAGCTTTTATGATGGTGTAGGTGTAAAATCTTGTTTTACACATTGGTCACACACACTCTTTTACACTTTTACTTTTTATAAAAGTTTATATATTTTTCTTGTTTTTTATATAGTATTCTTTGTTTTATTTTATTTTTAGTTTATAAAGATTATAAATTTTTATATAAAGTCTTGTGATAAAAGAGTTTTTATGATAGTATAGGTGTAAAATCTTGTTTTACACATTGGTCACACACACTCTTTTATACTTTTACTTTTTATGAAAGTTTATATATTATTGCTTATTATTGCTAACCTTTAATAAAGTTCTTGTTTTTCTTTGTTTCTCACCATCCTACATCTAAGGCGTAGAGCTTACGGGTCTTATAAGCTTTAAAAATCATTAAAGTTTACAACTTTATCAACTTTTATTAAGTTATCTAGTTAATAAAACTTTAAACTTTATTAACTATATATAGCAAAATTAAAGTTAACAAAGAAATAAAATTTAATCATTTATTTAGTTTATAAGATCGGGTGGTTATTCTCTCGTATAAATCACCGGGTCTTAATCTCATTCCTTTTTATCATTTTTTAGTTTAAATATCTAGTTTAAGATTATGTTTACTATTGTAGAATTAATTGTTATTAGTTTAATTATTACTTAGCAAGCATATCTTTTTATTATTTTATTTTCTAGAGCTCATTGTTATCTTTGTAGTTTTGCTTAATTAATCTAGTTTTTTTTATCACCTAAAATAATTTTTAATCTTTCACTTTAAATACCAAACAAAACAAAAAGCAAAAATTATTCCTTCAAGCATTTTAATAACAAACCTCAAATGACATCCTCTATTCACACCTCGTTGGGAAATGACCCGGGTATATCTTGCCCGGAATCACATATATCTTACTTGTGAGTTTTGCACGTTGACCTTTTTTTTACTAAAAAGTTGACTTGTTGACTCGCACGTATCGTGTATATTTTATATATATACTTCACAAACGATCAATTTTTGGCGCCGCTGCCGGGGAGGTTGTGTTGCCACAATATCGTTAAGGTTATCGATTCGTGTTTTGAAGACCCTCCCCCGTGAAGTACTCGTTTTTCTCGTAAATATTTTCTTGTTAAAAATAAAAATTAAAAAATTAAAAAAAAAACACAAACACTTTTCCTAAAGTGTTTCTTTAATATAAAAATCCAAAAATATTTTCATTTTCAAATTTGGTTTTTTTCTTTTTAAATTTTGATTTCTTTTTGGTGTATGAACACCCGTTCTTCTTCTTCAAACGATCTTCTTTCACCTCTTTAAAATCCCGAAAGAATTATTCGTCACACTCACCGTGTCAAATTGTTAAACGTTGAAAAAATGGATAATCCTGATAATCAAGATCCAGAGCCAACTCCCGATCTCCGAATGATGGAGGAGTTGTGCCAACCGACTATGGACGGACGGGGTGGCCCGATTGCCCCCATTAATATCCAAGCCTCGGATTTTGGGCTTAAACACCACATGATTCAACAAGTCCAAAATTCTTGCCAATTTCACGGATTACTGGGTGACGATGCAAATAAGCATCTTTGCAAATTCCTTACCGTCACCCAGTGTATGAAACAAAATGGGGTCTCCGATGACGCCCTTCGCTTATATCTCTTCCTATATTCTTTGACGCATCATGCGACCGCATGGTTTGATCGTCTTCCAAAGAATTCAATTCATAATTTCGATGAAATGGTGTCAAAATTTTTGGCAAAATATTTTCCACCGTCAATGGTGACGAAATTAAGAAATGATATAAGTAACTTTCGCCAGCTTCCCGATGAATCATTATTTGAAGCATGGGAACACTACAAGCTTTCGATTGATCGATGTCCAAATCATAACATGTTATTAGTCACCATAATAGATACTTTCTATAATGGTTTAACATTGAGACACCGTGACACAATCAATGCTGCAGCCGGTGGTACCTTTATGAAAAGGAGACCCGAAGAGTGTTATGATCTAATCGAGAATATGACCGCCCACCATAATTATTGGGATTCCTCTGCCGAGAGGAATGAGTCTACTAGATCCATCACTACTTCTTCTTCTACCACCGAGATAGCTGCACTCACCAAAAAGATGGATGATTTATCCACAGCTGTGCTAAGAATGCATCAAAATCAGAATCAAAATAACAATAATCATCAAGTCAATGTGGTCAATCAAAGTTGTGAAACATATGGTGGTCCTCATCCGTTTTTCGAGTGCCCAGCCTCTGGTGGCTTCACTCAAGAGAATGTGTATGCTACCGCGGGATCCTATAATCAGGGAGGTAACGGTTACCAACCCCAAGGAGACCGTAATCTTCTCAGCTACCGTTCCAACAATTTTCTTGGACCACCCGGTTTCAATCCTCAAAATCCAAATGGGCAAAACCGAAATGCCCAATTTAACCAAAACCAAAATTAGATGAACCAAGGTTTCCATAACCAAGGTTTTCAAAATCAAGGTCAAAACCAAGGAAATCATAACCGAGGTCAAAATCAGGGAAACTTTAACCAAAATCTGGGGAATGTTCAAAATCAAAACCGAGGGTAAAATTTCAATCAAAACCAAGGTTTTAATCAAAATCAGACATCCTCGGATGAGTTGTTAAAACAGTTTATGAAATCCCAAGAAGAAACCAATCGGTTGTTGGTTAATCAAATAACTGAGATCAAGAAATCTTTAAATGATCGACCCTTTGGCTCAGGAACTCTTCCTAGCAACACGATCGCTAACCCGAGGGGCGATGTGAAGGCGATCACAACAAGGAGTGGTGTTTCATATCGTGGACCCACGGTTCCTACTACCTCTTCTTCTCCTACTCCCAAGGTAGTGGAACGTGAGACCGAGGCGACAAAGGACACGGAACTTCCTACTAACAACGGAAGTACCAAAGACTTCCAACCTTCGGTTGTCCAACCATCCAAACCAAAAGTTGTTTTTGAGCCAAAAGAAGCTCACATCAAAGCCAAACTTCCATATCCTTCAAGATTGAATGATCAAAAGCTCCGTGAAAAAGCCATAAATCAAATGGAGAAATTCTTCCAAATCTTTCAAGATTTGCATTTTGACATAAGCTTCGCGGATGCTTTACTTCTCATGCCTAAGTTTGCTTCCACAATTAAGGGGTTATTAAGCAACAAAGAAAAATTATTTGAGTTAGCAAAAACACCTTTGAATGAGAATTACTCAGCAGTTCTCCTCAAGAAGCTTCCCGAAAAGCTCGGAGATCCCAGAAAATTCCTTATCCCATGTGATTTTCCGGGAATGGTTGATTGCTACGCCTTGGCCGATCTTGGTGCAAGCATCAACCTAATGCCATTTTCCGTTTGGAAAAAGCTATCTCTCCCTGAGCTCACTCCTACTTGTATGACCCTCGAGCTAGCGGATCGTTCTATAACTCATCCACTTGGAATAGCCGAGGATGTATTTTTCAAAGTAGGGAAGTTTCATTTTCCCACTGATTTTGTTGTGGTTAAATTTGATGCTGATCCCCGAGTTCCTCTAATACTCGGAAGATCATTCTTGAGAACCGGTCGTGCTCTAATTGACGTTTATGGTGAAGAAATAACGTTACGGGTGGATGATGAAACCATGACCTTCAACCTTGATCGAACTTTCAAATACTCCTCCAATCAGGACTCTAATTCGGTTAATCGAATTGACATTATTGATGTTGCTTCGGAGGAATATTCTCAAGAAGTTCTTGGTTTTTTGACAACGCTTCGAGTGGCAATCCCATTCCGTGTTCTCAACCAATCATTTCCGACTCTTCCCCTTCCCTCATTCCGTTTGAGGGAAGTGACTTCATTTTGGAAGAGATCGATGCTTGTCTCAAAGATGGATCAATTTCACCTGAAATTGATGATACCAACTTTGATCCGGAGGGAGACATTCTTCTCCTTGAGAAATTGTTGAATGATGATCCATCATCTCTCCCTCCAAAAGAACTTCATAAAGAAGAAATCAAAGAAATAAAGCCGTCTACTGAGAATCCTCCTGAGCTCGAGCTCAAGGATTTACCTCCTCATCTCGAATATGCTTTCTTAGAAGATACCGACAAATTTCCCGTCATTATTTTTAAAGACCTTAAGGATGAGGAGAAGACCCAACTCTTAGACGTGCTTAAAAAGCATAAGAGTGCCATCGCTTGGAAAATCTCCGACATAAAAGGCATAGACCCTTGATTTTGTACCCACAAGATCTTGCTCGAAGATGATTTTAAGCCAGCCGTCCAACAACAAAGACGGGTTAACCAAAAAATCCATGATGCCATAAAAAAGGAAGTTCTTAAACTCCTTGATGCCGGGATGATTTATCCAATCTCTGATAGCTCATGGGTTAGCCCGATCCATTGTGTTTCGAAAAAAGGTGGAATGACCGTCGTTACGAATGAAGAGAATGAGTTGATTCCCACACGCCTCATCACCGGATGGAGAGTGTGTATTGATTATCGTAAACTAAATGATGCTACTTGTAAAGACCATTTCCCGCTTCCTTTTATGGATCAAATGCTTGAGCGTTTAGTGGGGAATGAATTCTATTGTTTTCTCGATGGCTTTTCCGGGTATTTTCAAATACCAATTGATCCGCAGGATCAAGAAAAGACTACATTCACATGCCATACGGAACATTTGCCTATCGACGCATGCCTTTTGGCTTGTGTAATGCCCCTGGCACGTTCCAACGATGTATGATGGCAATTTTTCATGATATGATCGAGAAGACAATGGAGGTTTTTATGGATGATTTTTTGGTCTATGGCAGTTCCTCCTCATCTTGCCTCTCCCATTTAGAAAAAATGCTTAAACGATGTGAAGACACCAATCTTGTGCTAAATTGGGAGAAGTGCCATTTCATGGTTAAAGAGGGCATTGTCCTCGGCCACAAAATTTCCAATGCTGGGATTGAGGTCGATCGAGCTAAAGTCGATGTAATCGCAAAGCTACCTCATCCTACAACCGTCAAAGGAATTCGAAGTTTCCTTGGTCATGCCGGTTTCTACCGTCGATTTATTCAAGATTTTTCTAAAATCGCCCGGCCTCTGACACATCTTCTTGAAAAAGATGCTCCGTTTTTCTTCTCTCCCGAATGCATCGAAGCATTCGGAATTCTTAAAAAGAAATTAACGGAAGCACCGATCTTAGTTGCCCCCGATTGGGACTTGCCCTTTGAATTAATGTGTGATGCTAGTGATTATGCTATTGGGGCAGTCTTGGGGCAACGAAAATCAAAGTACTTTCAGCCAATACACTATGCGAGTAAGACGATGACCGATTCTCAATCTCAATATACCACTACTGAGAAAGAGTTATTAGCCGTTGTCTATGCTTTTGAGAAATTCCGACCTTATCTTGTCTTATCAAAAAGCATAGTGTATACGGATCACTCGGCTCTGAAATACCTTTTTGCAAAACAAGATGCAAAGCCGAGATTGCTCCGATGGGTTCTCCTCCTTCAGGAATTTGATATCATTATCCGTGATAAAAAAGGAGCCGAGAACCTAGCTGCTGATCATTTATCCCGACTAGAGAATCCTCACCAAAGTGAGCTCAAGAAAAAGGAAATTAATGATACATTTCCACTCGAGACACTTAACATGGTATCTTTTCGTGGCAATTCTAGTGCCCCATGGTTTGCGGATTTTGCAAATTACCATGCAGGTAACTTTGTTGTTAAAGGGATATCATCCCAACAAAAGAACAAATTCTTCAAAGATGTGAAGCATTACTTTTGGGATGACCCCTATCTGTTTAAAGTATGTGCGGATCAAGTCATCAGGCGGTGTGTTCATGGGCAAGAAGCCATGGACATTCTTAAGGCTTGCCATAATGGACCCACGGGGGGACATCATGGTGCCAGCTACACCGCTAAAAAAGTCTTTAATTCCAGTTTTTATTGGCCGACTATTTACCGTGATGCCTACGACTTGGTAAAGTCATGTGACTCTTGCCAACGTCAAGGAAAAATCTCACAAAAGGACGAAATGCCTCAAAATGCAATTCAAGTCTGCGAGATTTTTGACGTGTGGGGCATCGATTTTATGGGGCCATTCCCGTCTTCACAAGGGAACAAGTACATACTCGTGGCTGTCGATTACTTGTCTAAATGGGTTGAGGCGAAAGCACTCCCCACTAATGACGCCCGAGTTGTTGTGAAATTCTTGAAAAATCTCTTCTCCCAATTTGGAACTCCACGTTCCATAATCAGTGATCGCGGTACGCACTTTTGCAATAACCAATTTGAAAAGGTCATGCTTAAGTACGGTGTCACTCACCGTCTTTCTACCGTATATCACCCACAAACCAGTGGGCAGGTGGAAGTTTCCAACCGGGGTTTGAAAAGAATTCTGGAAAGGACCGTAGGAGAAAACCATGCCTCTTGGTCGGATAAATTAGATGATGCACTTTGGGCCTTCCGTACAGCATACAAAACACCCATCGGGTGTACTCCATATAAGCTGGTGTACGGAAAGGCGTGTCATCTACCAATCGAGTTAGAGCACAAAGCCTATTGGGCCTTAAAACATGCAAACTTTGACCTTCAGTCCGCGGGTGATCACCGCAAGGTTCAGCTAAACGAATTAAATGAACTTCGTGATCAAGCGTACGAGAACTCTTTGATTTATAAAGAGAAAACAAAGAAGATTCATGACTCAAAAATCAAGAACCGCGTTTTCAACGTTGGTGACCGAGTCCTTCTTTTCAACTCTAGATTGAAGCTTTTCTCGGGTAAACTTAAAACCCGTTGGACTGGACCCTTCACCGTTGTTAAAGTTTTTCCTTATGGTGCCATCGAGTTATCTCAAACCGACGGACCAAACTTCAAAGTGAATGGTCACAGGTTGAAGCATTATTTTGGAGGGGACATACCACCCATGGTTGTCCCGGATCTCCAAACTTTCCCCATGGACCAATGAATTCGGGGCGAGTCAAGCTAACGACTCGATCATAAACAAGCGCTTCGTGGGAGGCAACCCATGCTTATCCGTGTGTTCTATTTGTGTGCTAATAAGAGTGACGTGAAGAGTTCTATCTCTTCCAGTTCTTGTGTTTTGTCTCTGTTGTTTTGTGCAGGATTGGCCCGATGTGTGAAGAATCTCGTGTTCATGGTTTTGTAAATAAGAAGTCCGGTATCCTTAATCTTATCGACTAACGTTATCTATTTGGCATAATTCATAAACGGCCTTAGATTTGCGTAGGATAACCCTTACCTTTAAAAACATTGAGGACAATGTTTCGTTTTAGTCTGGGGGGTGATCTTTCGATTTGATTTTACCTTGCATTTTGTCGTTTACCTTCGCAACCCTGTTTTTCCACCAAAAATCCAAAAAAATTGAGAAAATTTAAAAAATTTTTGCAAAAATATCACAAGTGTTTTGACACATTGTTGATTTTCCGTTGGTTAGAGTAGGAATAAAATTTTGACTTGACCGGGCGTGTTGAGCCCTAGCTTGTCCCCTTAACATTTTTGACTAAGCATTCGCGGATCTTTTTATTAAAGATTTTAAATTTACGAAGAACGAGAAATGATAGAGTTGATTATAAGTTGTGATGCTAAGCAAGGATTAGTTGGTTATCTTAAAAGTTCATCAGTGGAACTTGTAGTTTTTCCTCCCATAAGCTAAATTAGTGCTATTTTCAAATTTTTAAACTTAGAAATCGTTTTATTACAAACTTTTACAACTTTGATATAGAGTACGAGTTCAACTTTTTATTTAAATTTTCGAACAAGCATACTTTCTTAAATTCGGAATAATGTTGCAAAAGCAAGTGAGTAAAATCACAAGTATGATGCAAGTATATATGTATGTGTTACAAAAAAAAAAAAAAAAAAAAAAAAAAAAAAAAAAAAAAAAAATGAAAAATATGTGTTATGTGAATAAAAATGTTGCTTATAAATAAATGAAGTTTGCTTTTTATTAAATTTAAATCGGAAGTTGAATTAGTATTCGTCAATTTTGTGTTAAAGTTTAACGGGAATTTGGTAGATTGTTGATTTCAAAGACCTCGAAAGCTCCGATACTATTCTCGAGGGTGTAAAAACCTAGCCTCCTAAGCTTTGCTAAAAGGAAAAGCTGAGAAGAAAGTCGCTACATGGAGTGATCTCATCTTTGCGTCTCTAATCTCCAAATGATCGTCGGTTATTGTTTGTTTAAGTATTTAATATTAACTTAGCGGGAATCTTAGAAATCCTTGAAATCAAAATCCCGCTGATTCCGGTACTATTCTCTGTGGGGTGTCAAAAGCCTGGTCACCTAAAACCAACTGGTTTGGGATGTGCCGAGAAGAAATCCGCTACATGGAAAAGGCCCTTTTGATCCTTAGATTTCAAGATTCCCGGTGAATTAATATTTGACTTAAACAAGTAAAAACCATAATAATGTCAATTTTTGTGATCAAACTTTTGAAAATGAGCACACGTACCAAACTTATAGAATAATTGGGGGTGAAAAGTTTAAAAGTTACATTCATGAGTAGCGTTAGCATCTTAACTTGTGCTTAACAATGATTTCGTTTTTAAGCTTAGTTTGGGGACTCGTGAAAAATCAAGGACGACGAATTTTATCCGTATGGTCACTTCTTTATGAGTTGTGTTTCCTACTCCGTGATCCTAAAAATTATTGTAAAATAATGAAAGTCAACAAACCGTCACATAAAAATAAGAAAAATATAAAAATAGAATAAGTGTGAATAAATTGGAAAAGCTGGGAGTGTTTAGAACTTTTGATTTCTTAATCTCTTTTAAATATTTTGCTACTTTCGAAGTTAGTAAAAAGAGGTTGGAAATTTTTGGTTTCAAAAGCGTAAGTTGATAACATTGCGTGAGGATACGACAATATCTTAGTCTAGGGGATTTTGGTATGTGTTAAAATACACATACATTTTACCAAATAAAACGGAATTAAAAGACCAAAAACATATAAAAAAAATGCCATCAATATGTTTGTTTTGGTGTTTGTATATGTGCAGGTATGGATTTGAGAAAAGGACAAAAAGAAAGGCAAAATGGACAAAAAAAACGAGCACGAGATTGGAAATAGTACGAAGTTACGAGTCTATCGATAATTTTATTTGAAGCATCGAGGCAAGAGACGAACAATTTAAAGATTAAACCTAGCCCAACTACAACAAGCCCAATTGAAGTAAATGATATACAAAGTCCAAACGTGCCAAATATCATATTTGAGAAAAAAGGGTGCCACATGAACTAAAAAAAAGAGCTTCACATGTGATCTCATCTGGTATTAACTTGTATTTATTTTTTGTCAAGAAGGGACACGTGGCTTCAATGTTATCTTTGCAATACACGACGCAAAGAACAAAAAGAAGAAGAAACTGAGATACAAAATTTGAAGTGATATCTTTGATGGCCAGCGCGTGTCTTCTACCTGCCCAAAATTAATTCACATCAGCGCGTGGCCTGCTGCTAGCTCCACTTGCAGACGCACTAACTCCTCTTCAGCCAATCATCTCTTGACACGTGGCGTGGCTTGGGGAATACGCTGATCATTTGGCTATAAATATGAAGCGCATGATCCGAAGAAAGCGGATAGTTTTTTTAGATAGCTTTTATTTTTCTCTTCACATTTACACACAGTAGCAGTTTTTAGCTTGTAATTTTCTCTTCATATTTATTTTACACAGTTCATTTCTTTATGTATTCGAGTATCTTTTAATTTTCTCTTCATTTATTTTTCATTTGTACTTCTTTGAATTAGAATAACAGTAGTCACTCTTCAGTTTAATTTTCTGAAACAGTTATTTCTTTCAATTTATATTATGTTTTAACTTTATGTTTAGCATTTAATTTCTGTTTGTGATAAAAGAGCTTTTATGATGGTGTAGGTGTAAAATCTTTTTTTACACATTGGTCACACACACACTCTTTTACACTTTTACTTTTTATAAAAGTTTATATATTTTTCTTGTTTTCTCTATAGTATTATTTGTTTTATTTTATTTTTAGTTTATAAAGATTATAAATTTTTATATAAAGTCTTGTGATAAAAGAGCTTTTATGATGGTGTAGGTGTAAAATCTTGTTTTACACATTGGTCACACACACTCTTTTACACTTTTACTTTTTATAAAAGTTTATATATTTTTCTTGTTTTTTTATATAGTATTTCTTATTATTGCTTATTATTGCTAACCTTTAATAAAGTTCTTGTTTTTCTTTGTTTCTCACCATCCTACATCTAAGGCGTAGAGCTTACGGGTCTTATAAGCTTTAAAAATCATTAAAGTTTACAACTTTATCAACTTTTATTAAGTTATCTAGTTAATAAAGCTTTAAACTTTATTAACTATATATAGCAAAATTAAAGTTAACAAAGAAATAAAATTTAATCATTTATTTAGTTTATAAGATCGGGTGGTTATTCTCTCGTATAAATCACCGGGTCTTAATCTCATTCCTTTTTATCATTTTTTAGTTTAAATATCTAGTTTAAGATTATGTTTACTATTGTAGAATTAATTGTATTAGTTTAATTATTACTTAGCAAGAATATCTTTTTATTATTTTATTTTCTAGAGCTCGTTGTTATCTTCGTAGTTTTGCATAATTAATCTAGTTTTTTTTATCACTTAAAATAATTTTTAATCTTTCACTTTAAATACCAAACAAAACAAAAAGCAAAAATCATTCCTTCAAGCATTTTAATAACAAACCTCAAACGACATCCTCCATTCACACCTCGTTGGGAAATGACCCGGGTATATCTTGCCCGGAATCACATATATCTTACTTGTGAGTTTTGCACGTTGACCTTTTTTTCCCTAAAAAGTTGACTTGTTGACTCGCACGTATCGTGTATATTTGATATGTATACTTCACAAACGATCATGGAACCACACAGAAACTAATTGGTTTAGCAAAAATAGCATGCAACTCTGTTACTTTTTCAGCCGCAACTACGTCATTAAGTTCATCCAATGCTTGATCAATTTCAACAAACATTCCACTAATCTATTTAGGTTCTTCAGGTTCATCAACTAAATGGTATGGATCATCTTGCCATTCAACATCTATTCCTTGATCCACCTCTTCATCACTAATCCAAGTCTCAAGATCCCATTCCTTTCCACCAATGGTAACACCATCATTTGTGTCATAATCCGCATCATCAAAATACAGTACATCTGTATTCTCTTGGGAATCCTCACTTGAATTCTCGACCCCAAACTCTTGCTCAATCTCTTCCAACAACCTTCTAAATTCAAACTTATCACTCAGCCTTTTTGTATGATTTGTAAGCATTTTTTCTACACACAATGTTGGTGGAACCTCATTGTCAGAATCAGTATCATCAACAGGTCCAACCTTCCCATGTTGGCTTGTCTTATGCCACTCTAACAATGGTAATTTCCCACTGTTTCCAGTCTCACCATCAAGATCCTTTCCAATAGCATCATTGACATCATGATCCATAATTTCGTCTATCACCACACCCTTGCCCTTACTCATCATTCGCTTCATCATCTGACACTCTACCAATCAAACAGCGGTTTCGATATACAACTCCAATTCTCTAAATCTAGGAACATACTCCACAAGTCTGCTCGTATCTTTGCCAGACATCAGTCGTAGCAAACCATCATTCAATGACTCCCAGGTATCCTAAAGTGAGTAAACACAAGGGTACGATCCGTGTAACCTAAATCCTGTAACATTTTGTCCAATAAGTTCATGGAGAATATTTCACTGTGAACTCCGTCAAACCAATCTGTATCCCCAAAAAGATTTATTCCTCCTGGTAGTGAGGTAAATTCACCATTGTGATGGATTTGGAAAGTAAACATGGTTTCATTCAAATTCGTGCAAAACATCAATAACTTCAATTTCATGGCTTTTGGTTATCTAAGGTGTGTATGAACACAGTAACAAGTTTCAATATAAAACATAAATACCACCAAATTTTCTGCATTATACATTATCAAATACAACTCAAACACCAGGATTTTAGAGTTTACAATGTCTGAATCAAAAACGGTAACAAGTTTAAATGGAAACACAAAAATCTTTATTAATGAAACTTTTGTTTCACTATATGAAACAATCTAGTTGTGTCTTCTACTTCATGAAACCAAATGGAACAATAGTAGGAACTAGGAAGAAACCAAATGGAATAGAGTATGCTTACCATAAAGGATTCCTAAATCAGGGATCGGGGTACCGTGTGCGCGATTTTGCCAAAACTTAACATTCTTAAGATCTTTACTTGTGAAATTAATGTTCATGGAAGAAATTGAAACACAAATATAGACTATTGCTTTAAAGGACTAAATTTGTAAAACAATACACTGGCAAGTGAGCTGGTTGGCAGGAAAGAGAGTGAAATGACAATACTACCCTTAGAGACGAGACACTTAACGAGGAAAAATTGTAACAATTCGTATTTTCAGGTTACTATTCATTCTCGTATTTTACTATTTACTTTTTACTATTCACTTTCGTATTTCTATTTATTATTCTTATAAATAAACTTATTTCCATGATAACGTGAAAGTTTGACACTCGTCAGGCCATTTTTGCAAAGTAAGTGTAAGTTACCAGTTTCACGAAACCGTGTCTTAATTTTACGTTTAGGTTTAAACGTCATTTAAACATCCCGAAATGTCCATCAAATTTTCTAAACAAGAAAATTATGTGTTTTTCATGTCTTACGATATTTCCACAAGTTTTGAATTTTTACGTTTTCTGATTTACGTTTTACGCGTTTTAAACCTACGTTTCTAGTTTTAACAGCGTCTACGCGACCCGTTAAACTTATCACTCATTTAATATACTTAAATAAAGTATATTGATAAGTTTATTCATTTCTACAAGTTTCATATTTTTTCGATACCCGGTTTTACGTTTCGTGATTTAAATACTTACCGTTAGCAAATACCGGGACTAAAACTCACACCTTAAATCAAGATAATATCAAAATGACTAACCAAGTCATCCATATATCCATATGGACGAAATTTATGCACATCATCAAGTCTTGGTGGCTTGGTGATGAGCCATAGAAAGTTTATGCATTCATGTGTATTATTTTTAACCACAAATAAGCAAGTTACTAACCTCCTCAAATTACTATAAATACAAGACTCATTCTCTTCCTTTTCATCACCAAAAATCTGTCCATACTAATGCTCCAAAAGAAGTCCATGTTTTGATTTCCAAGCTACAAATTCTACATCAATGCTAAAGCTCTTGTAAAGCTTTACTTGATCCTTGTTCTTGTTCTTTGCTCTTGATTCTTAGTTCCATTTTAAGTAATGCCAAAACTTGTAAGACAAGCTTATACTCAATCTCATCATACTTTGAATTTCATGTTTTTATTATTCAATATATGCTTGTATATTGATCATGATGTATAAAATCTTAAAACCTAAGTAAAACATTTTTATGATTTCATGTAAAACTTTATTATCTTATGCTAGTTATTTCTTCAAAACCATGAATCTATAACCATAAGTAATATCATACAGTTATAGAGGAAGTTTAAACAAAACCATAGCAATTGGAATCAACTAAAACGAGCTTACGGTTTGAAAGTTACGCCAAGTTTAGGTTATTAAAGGAAACTTGGTAATTTTTCTAAAATGGTTCTATATCGATTTTGAAATACACTTTTGAGGCCCTTCTGGTCCGATTCGTCAAAAAGTTTTCTGATCCGATTCGTCAAAAAGTTAAAACACAAAAGTGGTCCGGAACGATGTTTTCTACAGAAACTTGGGTGAGCTTAACCAGAAAACGCAAAACAAGGGGCCTTTTACTATAAAAACTAAACTGACCTGTTACGACACAAAACTAAGTACAAGTTTGTAAACGGTTACTGATTCGATTTTAAAACTGCCGTTTTGACCACTTTAGAGTCCGATTCATCGAAAGTGTAAAACACGAAAGTTGTCCAGAATGATGTTTTCTATAAAAAATTCAGGAGGCTTAGCTTAAAAATGCCAAACAAGGGCAGTTTTCTGCCAAGATTTGTAAGGACAGTTTTGACGTAAAATTTGGTTTTCACAAGTTAAGTAGTTAGAAACCATGTTGTTTTCAAGACTAGTTACTTACTAAACATAATAAACCTTATAAAAATAACAATCTTTATAGAAATAAACTTTCCTAAGTTTATTTGACTTTTGGAATAGTGTATTTCACATATGAAAACCGACTATATGATTTATAACTTGTAAACTTATAAACACTTATAAATGCTACTAACTTTTAAACACTTGCGATATATTTCATAACGATAACCATTTACGAGACACGACGAAACCATATTACTCATTGTATTTATTATGAGTACGAGATATACGTTTTACATAATAAGTATTACAATAGTAGGGAGCTTCATGTGAGGGGTTTCATTTGGGTAAAACGTATTGACGAGTTGCTGGATGACGAATTAAAGTGTCCTAGCTCCTCGAACGTTTACTGCATGACCTCTTGATTGTGATGGCCCGAACGGTAGTACAATCTATATAAACGTTTACTACATAACCTCTTAATTATGATAGCCCGAACAATAGTACGATATTATAAAAGGAAGATACGTCTTAAAATTATTATATACAAATTTATATAATATGTTTATATTATTTTAAATAATATTTTTATATTATTTTAATAATATTTTTATATTATATTTATCATTTTTATAATATTTTAATATTATTTTTATAATATTTTTATAATATTTAAATATTATTTTTACAACATTTTATAATGTCTTTGTAACATTTTAACTAGTTTATTTTATTAAAATGAACCATTTAAAACCACTTATAAAGCGAATATGTAAGTACTTCTGATTTTTAAAAACATCATGATCGATATAATAAACTTAGATAAACTTATTTACGTTTTCACTCCGTTACTTTAAAACCTAAGACTTGATCTCATCGTCTTTAATAAACATTGTATTAATAAAAGTGCCAGCGAATTTTAGCATGATGAACATGTAAAAGCTAATCGAATGCAAATAAAAATCAAATATAAAACTTACTTCGATTGTTTTGAAAATGGTTGTTTATATGATAGTTGTTTATATGATAGTTGTTTATGTGAGTTTCGAATGTTGAATGATCTTGGAATGTTATTATGTTTAGATTAATTATTGATTTGTGGATGTTTTAGTGAATTAAAGATTAGGGTTTAGAGTGTTTGGCTTGATTTTTCTAAAAGTACGTTAGTATGTTTTTTTAATGCTACGTAGGATTTGATATTTTGATAAGAAGTAAAAAAATTACATATTTTTATAATTATTGGGTCTTTGGTTCCGGAACCGAACCGAACCGACCCAAGAACCGAAAAATCTCAAAATTGAGAACCGGAACTGGAACATTTGGTTCTGGTTCTAGTTCGGTTCTTCATGGTTCCGGTCCAGTTCTCTATCCGGTCTGGTTCTTTGGTTCTTTTGCTCTTCTCTAATTAAGCACTATGCGTAGTGGGAATGAATATTATTGTTAGATTTATTGGGATTAATGTAACCATTAAGTTGACTTAGTTTGAGCAAACAAATGCAACAAACATTTGAGAACACTACATATAACAAAAGATTACATACTCGGCTATGATTGCAACAATTGTTCCAATTTCTATTGGTACGAGATTTACATTTTGGTTTTCATAAGGATAGTGCAATAACAAACAATTTTCAACGTTGTGGGTGTATAACAACGTAACCCACGATGCAACGGACTTGGTCCAATTCCGATTCTACGGACTTGGTCCAATTACGATTCAACGAACTTGGTCCAATTACGATTTCATGTACTTGGTACAAACTATGTGATCTAATGTACTTGGTGTAATCTCGAAACTAATAGAATTGGTATAAAAACAAACCAACGGACTTGGTACAAATGTGAACCAACCAGAAACCAGTAAACTTAAGCTTTCGATGTCAGGAATTTAGTACAACGGAAACACTACCTATATGTGATATTGTATTTAGTACAATAGTCATACACTCGAAAGTTTGATGAACTACATTTAGTATTTATATATACTTGTCACAATGATTTTTACAATGTTTTCACAATTATTTCAATATACTATATGAACTCACCAACCTTTGTGTTGACACTTTTAACATTTTTTATCTCAGGTCCATAATGATCGAGGCTGGCACGGGATTAATCAAGAAGGCTATAATTTATTTTATCATTCGATAAACATCAAATACTTTATATTGATGTATTTTGTAAACATGGAACCAACTGGGACCTGTCTTTGTAAACTCTGATATGTTTTACATAATTTGAATGATAAGTTTTTTTTAAACGACTTGATTAGAGATCGTTTTCTGTTATTATAAATATTATACCATGAAGTAACACCCGGTTTGACTTCCGCTGCGTTCACGAAATTTGGGGTGTTACAAAAATAATGAAAGTTAGTGAACAGTGTGTCTCAGTAGCTTTTTTGCAAAAAACGGAAACA
The DNA here is from genome assembly GCA_021014915.2 of Artemisia tridentata subsp. tridentata. Lineage (NCBI taxonomy): Eukaryota > Viridiplantae > Streptophyta > Magnoliopsida > Asterales > Asteraceae > Artemisia > Artemisia tridentata. The sequence goes on along the minus strand of CP139509.1, from coordinate 469,390,428 downwards.
TTAATGTTTTTTTTTGCAAAAAAAAAAAATAGTCACGGTGTGATCCTTGCGCATTAATGTTACTTTAGGGACCAAATTTGGAATTTACCCTTTTTTATATCAATTAATATCTTGTATAAATATTTGTTGGACGAAGGATTTGACTTTGTTTAGCTGAAACTGTATTGAGGTTGATATTGTTTAAATTTAACTATTGATCATGTTGTAGACATTATGCGTGTTTAATAGCATGTAATGACACTTGATGAACGTAAAGACAAAGTTTTAAATAATGCTTTTTCAGATATTCTTAGTTAAACTTTAAAGATGAATTACATGAATCGTTGTTATATGTATATCTCTTGTATTTATTTTCATATTACAGTAACCCGTTGTTTCATTTTATATTTATATTCCGTTAATAATAATATCAACCGTATTTAATATCTAAACCCGTGTATGGACGAGCTAAACTAACTACGAAAAATAGCATGAGTCGTTATTGAACACGAATAGTAAAAAAAAAAAAAAAAAAAAACCTTTTCGGATATCCTTATTAAACTCATAAAGAATAATAACATGAGTTATTAGTATATGAACAATCTCGTGTATCATTTACACATCACAATAACCCATTCTTTCATTTTGATATTTATAATCTCGTGCATATACATTAGTTTTATCTATAATTATAATACTATTTATAAATAACAAAAACATATATGTTATGTTTTAGTAAATAAATATGAGGTCTAAGTTTTATAAAGTCTTTGCGGTATTTGTTAGATTTAGAGTAAACTACACCATTCGTCCTTGTGGTATGCGTTGACCGACGAGTTTCGTCCTTTGACCCAAAAAAATGCAACGTCCATCCTTAAATGTGAAACGTTATCTACTGTTAGTCCTTCGCTGTAACGGCTGTAAAAAACACTTGTTAAGTCGGTCCAAGTGAGGGTATTTTGGTCATTTTCCCTTTATTTTTAACTTCATCTTCTTCCTTAATATATCTTCATGCCCAACTAACACCCCCCCACCACCATCTCTTCTATTCATCTTTATCACCACCAATCACCATCATTTTATTTTTTAAAACACATAAAACCATCAAAACACCAATAATCATTCACCATTACAAACATATTCTCTTGACCAAATTCAAAAACAAAATCAATTCCAATAATAAATACATCAAAACTAACAAAAGATCTATGAAAATTGACATATCAAGGTACACTTATCTTCGATACCACACTATCGCCAGCATCACCACCACCACTAATGCCATCATCGTTATCATCTTGTCACCACCACTGATGGCCATCTCTTCACCGCCATCAAATCCACACTATTGTGATCCATATGATATCGATGTGTTTACTGTGATCCCAACTGAGATTATGCAAAACAAAAGTCCAAAGATATTTGAAGTGTCAGAATTGGAAGAAAATTAATCAGTATCTCCATTTAGCTTTTAACAAAATCCTATATCTCAAATCCTTCTTTATATATATATAGACACACACACATACACATACACACACACACACGTATAACGCACATTTGACTTTTCTTACATTAATTTAAGAAGTATGTATTAGATCTAAATTGTAAATAACAAAACCTCATTTTGTGTTTTCTGTGTTCATATTCCAAAGTCCAACTATCCTAAAATCAACACAAGATCAGAGATTAAATAATTTTCTTGGATTAAATCATTTTTGCATCAACCCCACTGCCTACATACAATCACATTAAAAAGAATGTATTAGATCCAAATTGTAAATAACAAAAACCCATTTCGTGTACTATAAATAAGAAGAACAACTCCTCAAAAACAATATCCGAGATTAAATCATTGACTACGACGTGAGTATTCAATCCGAAACTAAGAACAACAACTCAAAAACAAGATCTGACATTCGACAATGAAGACGAATGGCGATGTGATTCATTTTTTCTACACGTCAGTGGGTTATAGTAATGACAGTGGTTGCGGCATGGTGGCTGTAATGATGGTGGTGACGATTGTATGTAGGGGTGGGGTTGATGCGGTGGCACGGGGGCTTTAGTAATGGTGGTGGTTATGTGAGGTTTAATTGAAACTTTGGTGAAAGAGATAAATAAAAAAGATAAAACGATTTTTTTATTCTTTTGGGTTTTTTCTTCATACTGATTATATATGATTTTATACAGTAGTTTTGGTTTTCGGAAAGGATATAGTGATGGTTGATTACTTTATTTTTAGAAGATGATTCTAGGTGATTACATGAATGGTGAAAATGGGTTACTGATATTTTGTTTGAAAGAAAAAGTAAGACTAGTTGGCAAGGTAGAGTAAGGTTCACCATACACCTCAGCGCCATGTCAACTTTCTCTCTCCTCTCACTCCCCTTCACCCAACTTCACCATTTACTAGTCAAGGGTTCACCAATCTTCACCATAACTCATTTTTTTTTTAATTTATACTTACACAATTAAAAACGTAAACGTAAAAATATAAAAACGTAAACTGCAAATTTAAACGTTACATAAACTTCAAATATTAAACATAGTACATAAACTTCAAATATTAAACATAGTACATAAACCGGGAATATTAAACAATACATAAACTACGATTATTAAAGACGCACACATACGAAAGTAAATCATTACATAAACTTCGAAATTAAAACTAAAAGTCTAAACCCCACTTCTCTTTGATCCCCGCTCTAACCCCGTCCATGGCCTTGCGTGCATCCCCAGTCAAATGTTCATATGGCTGCATATACAACATTAAGTCTGTTTGCTTTGCTTTATACTCATTCACTTCAACTTCCTTCCTTTTTATCTCCATCCATTCAGCCCGTTCTTTCCTCTTCAACTGATTGTCACGTTCGACTTGCTGTGCCATCTCCGATATCATCATCTTAGCCAAATCCTCTTCATTAATAGTTCCCGACCATCTCACACCTTTTTTCTTCAAAGCTTTCGCTTTGTCCCTGCCCATTGGTCGTGAAAGTTCTTGCACCTCATTTTCCTCGTCATCTCCACCAGCATCATCATTCAGGTTTATACTTGTATCTCCTCCACTCTCTTGGTTGAACGAACTAGACCCAGATGACTTGTATCTCTTGGCCCTTTCATTTCCTTCATTTGATAAAAAACCTGGAACTTCACTTTCATTCCATTTCTGACATTTCCTTAACAGCTCCCAACAATGTTTGAGTGTGAACTTTACTCCATATTCAGCTTGATAGTTTAGAGTTGCCCTATTGTAGTAATCTTCATCTCCGGCACCATTAGCAGGCTGCATACGCATGAGGTTATTATACACTCCACAAAAACGAGCCACATGCGGCCGTATCGTCTTCCATTTCCCAAGAACCATATCGTACCCTCGTCGATCCAAATTTGTTTTGCTCGCTAGGTACGCCTGTACAGCAGACCAAAATCCTTTTCCCCTCCTAGCGTTACCTACGGCAGAATCTTCGGATACATGAATCCAACCTTTACACAACGCAATTTCTTCTTCTTGGGACCATGGAATGCTCCTTAGTGGCTCATCGGTTTGAGCCGACTGTGGCCTCTTTTGGCGTCTTCTCGTCCTTGTTATAACCGGTGGTGGAGATTCTTCACGTTGAGTGTTTTGTTGGTGTTGTTGTGACAATTGAGGTGAGAATTGTTGGTATTGTTGTGAGAATTGAGGTGAGTACATATCCTCATCAAATTGAGGTGAGTACATATCCTCATCAAATTGAGGTTGTGATGATGAACCACCAACTTGGGTTTGTGACATATCAAATTGAGGTTGGCCCGAGAATAGGCTAAACGCGTTTTGTTGGTGTTGTTGTGAGAATTGGATAAAGGATGGATTACGGTATGGTCGGTTTGGGTAGGTTTGGTTGTATAATGATTGTGGTCGTATGTTGCGAGGTGGGTTTGACGGGGGAGTATTTCCTAGATTGAAGGTTCCTTCGGGTGTCGGGGGATTGCTTTGATTATTTCTTCGTTGTCCACGATTAATGTTTTGGGGAGTGTTTTGTTGAGACATTTTTTTGATAAAAAGAGTGTTAAAAGATTTGAGTTGTGTTTAAAAATGGTGGGTTTTGTGTGTATTTATAGAAGAAAATTTTGGGGTGGGTGTTGAATTTTTTTTTTTTTTTTTTTTTTTTTTTTTTTTTTTTTTTTTTTAAAGTTAGAATGCACAAAGTTCGAAATTTATAATGGTGAACATTTCACCGTAATATGCATTGGATATTGTGAATGGTGATGATGCTGCGTGTGGGTTTAGGTGGTGAGCATGGAAGCTACGCGTGAGTTTTGTTAATGGTGAATGGTTCATGCTGCCTTGCCAGGCAGCCTAAGTGGAAAAGACAAAGAAAGAAAAATGGTGTATGGGGAAAAACAGTGTGGGTGGTAATAGACTGAAATACCCTCGAGTGGATGAGGTATAACGACCTTTAGTGAGGCTTGTTAGAGTGAAAGTACTAATGATACATAATTTTTCACATTTAAAGATAGACGGTGCATTTTTTTGGTCAAAGGACGAAACTCGTCGGTCAACGCAAACCACAAGGACGAATGGTGTAGTTTACTCTTAGATTTATAAAGTTATTAGAATACATGAAAACTGAACACCGTCCATCCCTATCACAAACGGCCGTTAAATATGCCCGTTAAAACCCTCATGTGACTTGCACACGAGGGTAAAATAGTCATTCTCATTATTCCATGTTGTGCAAAGCACATCTCTGATCTGACTCATATATGGTCCACCAAACTAATACACCCCCTCCTCTTCTCACAAACACTTTCACACCATATCTCTTATCCCTCTTTTAAAATTACCAGACCACCGCTGCCGCCTCCACCACCGCTGTCAATTACATTTTTTCTCTCACTAAACCTAAGTCACTCTTCTTTAAACATTACACCACCGCAACCCATTTCTAATTTAAATTCACATCCCACAATCGGTAACACCACCACCAATACTGCCGGTACTACAACTCCAGCTAACACACCCACAACATTTTCTGGCCACAAACTCCGCTGCCACTACCAACCTAAACCAACACCAATTTCGAATCTGCCTTCAGATTCACATATGTACATTTACTTAGGGGTTTAAAAATTTGGGGGGTTTTTTATAAGTGATTTATGTATAAGTTTTGGTATTTAATCTTCTTCTAGGATTTTCGTATTGCTTTTTGTATCAGCTTTTAGTAGCTTTCAAATATTTGGTTTGTGGATTTGTGTGTTTTGATTTCTTAACATATTAGAAAAAGATATCTAAGTTGGGTTTTTGGCTTCATATGGATCATGTGATTGATAGTAAGGATTTATAATTATGACTCTGGATATGTGTTACTACAACATTTGTGGTTTGGTTTTTTAGTTGTAGGGAAATAGTTATACTTTTATTAATAAAATCCAAATAACCATAAATAAAATTAAGAGTAAATAAATAAATAAAATTAAGAGTAAATAAATAACAGAAAAATAATCACAAACAAAATGTAGACACTAATAAAAGATAATTAAATAAAACAATAAAATTATCAAAATTACTTACTTGATCACCAAATAGAGATCAACAACGAAGCACAAAAAGCTGAGGCATGTGTTTGACACGCTTCCTTTAAAACAGATTCACCGTCTGTTTCGCAGGGTACAACAGCCAAAACAGTAAGTTGTACTGTCGGACTTAACTAAACTGCCAGGAATTTCATCTTAAGAGATGCGTATTCCTTATGTTGAAAATTAATAATACTTATTGGTTTGATGTGTGTCAAAACTATGGAATTAGGGCGTCTATTTATACACAATAGACTCCACCCTTGTTTACTCCTCCTACCGATGTGGGATATAAAGTAAACTATTTTTCCACTTTAGTCCTGGTACCGAATGACTAACTTTGAGACCCGATATCTCATTCACATCAACACTATTTTGGACACATAAAGGCTTATTGCGAATCTCTCTTCGAGGAGAATGCAAACCTACAAACTATTACTTATATATACGACACATACATATAAATAATTGTGTCTAAAGTTGGTCAAAAGTCACTTTTGCCAACCAAATTTCCAACAATCCCCCACATGAATGGAGATCGGTCGTAATACAAAAATTACGATGAAATTCCAATAGTTGAATCTTGCAAAGGATTGGTAGGTGTGACCCTTTGAACCTTCCCTTGTGAAATGCACTTAGCCTCCTAGCTGTCAGTAGACGCGATGTCTTTGAACTGAGCTACTGTTTATGTAGACGACAATACACTTCACACAAGACTCTCCCTAACATTGTTAAGTCCTCATAGTCATGCTCATTATGGTCCTGAACATTTGCCTGGTTCTGCAAGAGCTCTTAGGATTTGCTCCCCCCACAATTCCCTTCGAAGCGACCCACTTCTCTCTCACATAGGTGATTTCATCTTGAATCATTAAAAACATATGCTTGTGATTTCATCTTGAATCATTATGCTTTATGATTTTATCTTGAATCATAAAAGCCATATGTTTAACCTCTCAACAAGTCACATTTATTATAGGAATGGACTAGGAAGTTACAATGTTAAGTAACTCCCCCATAGTGACGTGATTTCCCCCACATTTATATGATTAGGTTGTCCTATTGAACCCAGATCTTGGAATCTCCAGTCAACTGGGTTAGGTTTTCCTTCATATAAACTCATTCCTTTAAGGGCTTTAGTCCCATTCCTATAGACGACTTACTAACTAACTCTCTGCTAAGCCTTTCGTAAGCGGATCCGCGACGTTATCTATTGACTTTACATAGTCAATTGTGATAACTCTAGTTGAGAGTAGTTGTCGTACCAATCAATGTCTATGATGGATATGTTTCGACTTACCGTTTTACATTGTGATATGAGCTCTGTCAATTTCCAATTGACTGTCACACTTTATATAGATGGTCATTACCGGTTTACACCATCTTGGTATGTCCTCTACGAATAAATGTAGATATCCCGAAGATTCTATAAATTTATCTCAAAAATAAATTTAAATTCCATCATAGATTTCGCTATAAAAGTCTGTTTGAAATACTTTTAAGATTTCCATGACATAGCTTCCTACGTAGAGTCCATACATCTGCTCTAGTGGATCTAGATTCTTTTATGTAAGAATCCATATTTGCATTACACTACCATTATATAGCAGTTGGATATCTTCCAAAATGCAATATCATAAGTATCATAGTACTCGTGTAATACTATTCAAGTGGTCATCACTTGAATTACTGGTATATTTACTAAACCTGATCATAATTTATAGATCAGGTCTCACACAAGTTATAGACACATAAGACGCCCAATATTCTTTGAGTATTCAAAATAGGCAACACCTTTACCTCTATTTAAATAGATTTCTAAAGATGTCATTGGAGTTCTAGCTAGGCCGGAATCCCCTACATTGAACCTCTCAAGAATATTGTCCTTATAGTGTTTTTAACTTCAAAACAAATCCATCTGGTTTCATATGATCTTAGTTCCAAGAACCATATCGAACAACCAATGTAGTTCATGTCAAATCTTGACTCCAACATTTCATTAGTGGATTTGTTCATCTTGTTATCACTTCGAGTGATAAGTATACCATCTATGTATAAACACACAATTACATATATACCAGTGATATATATATATATATATATATATATATATATATATATATATATATATATATATATTTTCCCACATACATCCATTAATTTTGATTCCACGTTCTGACATGACGTGGTAGGAAATTTGGATGTCATTGTTTGGGAGCTTTTTCTAAGCCGTATAGTGACTTAACAAGCCTACAAACTTTGCTCTTTTTTCTAGGAGCCATGAAACCCTCAGGTTGGTTCATGTAGATCTCTTGTTCTAAATCCTTGTTTAGAAAAGCCATCCTCACATACATTTTGGTAAACTTCCAAGTTTCTTAAAACAACAATAGCAAGTACCATCCTAATAGACATTATTAGTGTAACAGACGAATATGTATCAAAGTAAGCTAGACCTTTTCGTTGTCTAAACCCTTTAATTACCAAACTTTCTTTATACTTATCAATGGTTTTATCTTCAACCTTTTGGAGTTGTTAGGTATAAACCATTTGTAGCCTAGTGGTTTACCACCAGGAGGTAAATCCACGAGCTATAATGTATCATTTTTGTAAAATAGAATCTATTTCACATTTGATGGCTTCTTTCCATTGAGCCTCTCTTAAGGAAGTTACCATTTCTTTGTAAGAAGTAGGTTCATTTTTCTATCATAAAAGAAACAAAATCAGGTCCGAACAATTTTTCGGTTCTTGCCTGTTTCTTCTTCTAGGTTCAACCTATTCTTCTGGGTTGATCTTGTCTTACATCATGGAGATCATAATCAATCCCGTGTTGTCTCTTATCACGAACACCATTATCATCTTAATGTCTCTCATCATGAAGGACATCATCATTTAGTCGCCTCTCATCATGGACAACTGTATCGTCTAGTCTAGATGAACATCCATTTTTTTTTCAGATAAATAAGGAAACACAGTTTCAAACAATGAAAGTTTTCCTTGATTCCATTATCGTACCTTTGTATATATTCAGATTTTCTGAATCATATACAAATGAATGATAAGCACTACTGTAATGAGCATATCACAAAAATATGCAATGCACAGTTTTAGGTCCAATATTTTGAACCTTGGGTGTCGGGACAGATAGACACCCCCCCCCACATTCGTAGGTACTTATAGGATGGTTATCATCCCATCCATAGTTCATAGAACTATCTTCTTTTCCTTACAAGGGATCTTATCTAAAAGATAAGTAGCCGATAGAATCGCTTTCCCCTACATGCCATGGTTTAAACCAAGACTTTAATAACATGGCGTAACCATATCTTTTAAGGTACGATTCTTTTCATCCAACGTTTCTGTTGAGGCGTATAAGGAGCAATAAATTTGTATCTTATTCCAATGTTTAGCACATACATTTGGAAATGGAGACACATATTCACCTCCGTTATCACTTTGAACCGCCTTGTTTTCGATAATAAGTTGATTCTCAACTTATTTGTATAGATGAATCTTGTCTATATCCTTACTCTCAAGTAAGTAAAAATAGCAATATTTTGTACTACCATCAACAATTACGATGAAGTACTCGCTAATTACTACCTTAGTAGGTACCGATTCCAAATCACATAAAACCACGTGAATCAAGGGATTCAGTTAATTTCCGGTCAACCGAGTGAAAAGACAATCTTGTCAATTTGGCTTCAACACAAGTTTTACTTTTGTAATCTGTGTTCGTTTATTTAATTAAACAATGTATTGATTTAAAATTAACATGTCTGAGTTGGCCATGCTATACATTTAAAAAATCAAATAAGCTGAATTCATACTCATTTTATTAAAACAACCATTAAAAAAAAATTGGATTCAGCTTAAACATTTAATAAAGTGCATGACCCGTACCGACCAAAATTTTGTTCAATGTTAACTCAAGTTTATTTGATTAAATAAAAAGAAAGCCAAATTTATTAAGCAACCATCCAGACACAAGATTCCTACGAATCTCTGGCACAACAACGTGTTGGTTCCCTTAAGCTCTTTTCCACATGTGAATTTCAACATCACATTTCTTTTTCCCTTGCTATTAGAAGTTGTAGAGTTGCCCATAAATTGCACCTCTCCATTTTCTGTTGCTTTGAAAGAGTTAACCAAACTCTTATCATCATACTCATGACATGATGCCCAAGTGTTAATCCACCATTATCTAAAGTCGGATCCCGCCTTGGCAACAATTTTCATATCATTCAGGCAATTTAACCCATAGTTATGGCACATAAAATCTGAATGCTTTAAAGCATCTACCGTACACATAACTCGAGTATCGGTCTCCCTTTCATCAAGTTCGGGAGCAGATCCTTTAGATGTCACTCGTGACATTCCAAACATTCTGTTAATACAAGATTCCATTATTAGTCTAAAACTAAATTTGAAATAACTAACAACTTGTTATATCACAAAGTGTTTCTTAACAAAAATGATTACATCGAATTTTGTTTAAAACACTAGTGTTTTGTAAGATCCATTATACAAAACCGCTTTTAAAGAAGTCTTTCGACTAAAACAATTAAACAATATCGCATATTACATAATGTTTTTAAACAAAAACAAATTTGTAATATGATTTTGTCAATCTTCTGTAAGAATATCTTAATAGATCTGTATCACATGGTCTAATTCTACACTGAAACTCGACAAGGTTTCAAAATAGATTTACTCTTCCAAAGAAACTCAACAAGGTTTCTATAGATCTACTTTCAAATGCATAAAGTTTCAAGAACTATATTTAGTTTATTATTAAACTCAACCTGGTTTAAATAAGCTAAACAAGTCAAAGAAACTTTTCCGCCAAAATATGATAACAACTTGTATATTATCAGATTTTGTTTCAAACAAACTCATCTTGGTTTCAATAAACACGTTCTAGTAATCTAATAAAATAACAACTTGTATTTTATTAGATTTGTTTCAAAGAAACTCCATTTAGTTTCAATGAATCTGATTTCTTCGTGATTTGCAACCATGTTAGTAATCGGCGTAGCAATTACATTCACAATATTCACTATGGTCACAAATAATGTTACCATCAGTTAATTTGTGAATATTTAAACACAAAAACAGTTAAAACAATATGGTAACTATTAACTAATAAACTCGACATGGTTTATGTAAACTTGTACCAAATATGATTCAAAGAAACACAAAATTGGTGTCAATAAATCCGGATTTAAACAATAAGATACGTAATAAACAAACTAAAAGAAATCAGTTTGAAAAGAAACTCATCATGGTTTCAAAATAAACTGATTCAATAAACTGTTTTAAAAATCGTTTATAAATCAGTTATACCAAAACTGTTAATTAAAATTCTGTTTAGTTATAAAACTGATTTTCAAAGAAACACCATCTTGGTTTCAGCAGAAAACAGTTTGTATAAAATCTGTTAATTAAATTAATCCGATTTTAATAAAATTGTTTTAATTATGTTACACAGAATCTGTTTTAAGATTGTAGGGAAACGGTTACACTTTTATTAATAAAATCCAAATTACGATAAATAAAATTAACAGTAAATAAATAACAGAAAAATAATCACAAACAGAATGTAGACACTAATAAATGATAATTAAATAAAACAATAAAATAATCAAAATTACTTACTTGATCACCAAATAGAGATCAACAACGAAGCACTAAAAGCCGAGGCACGTGTTTGACACGCTTCCCTTAAAACAGATTCGCCGTCTGTTTTCCAGGGTACAACAGCCAAAACAGTAAGTTGTACTGTCGGACTTAACTAAACTGTCAGGAATTTCATTTTAATAGATGCATATTCCTTATGTTAGAAATCAATAATACTTATTGGTTTGATGTGTGTCAAACCTATGGAATTAGGGCGTCTATTTATACACAATAGACTCCACCCTAGTTTACTCCTCCTACCGATGTGGGATAGAAAGTAAACTATTTTTCCACTTTAGTCATGGTACCGAATGACTAACTTTGAGACCCGATATCTCATTCACATCAACTCTATTTTGGACACATAAAGGCTTATTGCGAAGCTCTCTTCGAGGAGAACGCAAACCTATAAACTATTACTTATATATATATGACACATACATATAAATAATTGTGTCCAAAGTTGGTCAAAAGTCATATTTGCCAACCAATTTTCCTACATTACTTTGGTGGATATGTTATGTGTGATGTTCCTGGTTGGGATTTGATCTAATATAGTTGGATTTGGATTTGTGTGTAAGGGTTCACTTATTAAACACATGTTTTATTATAAAAATGAAGCAAATGAGAAAAGACAAATATACCCTCGCGTAAGGGGCATGTGGGTGGGTTTAACGGGCAGATTTAACGGCTGTTTGTGATAAGGACGGACGGTGTGCAAAATTAAAACCATAAGGATTAAACAATAACTAGTAGTCGTAGTTGCCCCATGGGCCATATCTTTTCTCCTGTGAAGCCAGTTAACGAAGTCGTGGCTGGGCTTAACTGCCTTTGTATCTCAGGTCGCAATCTCTTGAAACAATGCTCATAGATTATGTTCGCTGATGCTCCTCCATCAACATACATGCGGTGGATATCGTGACCCCCCGCATTTATCTCGAGGGTAAGTGGTTCCGCCTCTGCGTTGTCTGCAGCTAAGGTTGGGAAGGAGATTTCGCTTCCAGGAGAAAATTTATGGCTGACCTTTTGCCTGGTCTTTCGCTACCATGATTGTATCATGTAGATTGTGTCCACCTTTTCTTTAGGTGCTTCTTTCTTTCTCCCGGTCTTCTGTTTGTCTTTCCCATCCTTAATGTTCTTAACTAGATGGTCCAATCTGCCTTCTTTTACTAGCTTCTCAATCAATTGGCGCAATTGGACACACTCATTGGTTGTGTGGCCCTTCTGTCCATGATACTCACAGTATCCATTCCCTACGCGCCGATCTTCTGGGGTGCGCATCGGTGGGGGTCTCGGAAAGTTCGCGCCTTCCGTCGCAAATATCTCCTTTGGAGTCTTCGTTAGTGGGGTATACTTGTCGTTTCCCCGTCCGCCACCTTGACTGCGATAGCTTTTGTTACGATTGCTATTCTGGTCATTGGATTGTCTCCTTGGCTCTTCTTGTGACCTATAGTTTGAGTAGCCTTTCTTGCTATCCGCAGCGGCGGCTTCTCCTTGGATGAAGGACCTCGTGCGCTTCATGAGTTCGTCAAAGGTTTGGGGAACCCTATCATTTAACTTTTTGATAAGTTCTGGGTTATTGATCCCGTTCATAAACCCTGAGATCTTTAGTATTTCGGGGCATGCCTTGACATGTATGCATTCATCTTTAAAGCGCTCTATAAAAGCGCTTGTGGATTCCCCTTGGCGCTGTTTTACCCTAGCGAGCTCGACAGGGTTCTTGGCGCACTTCTTCCTCTGAGTAAAGTTCAAACGAAACGCCTTCCACAACTCTTCAAACCCATCGATGCTTCTACGTGGAAGCTTACTGAACCAGTTCCGCGCATTCCCTACTAAAGTAGAGTTAAACATGTGGCACCACACAGGTTGTGGCCAATTTTCGATGGTTGCCGCTGATTCAAAATTTTTTAGGTGGTCATCAGGATCACCTGTCCCATCATAAGTCTTAACATTAGCGGGCATGCGCCTTCTCTTATCTTCTGAAAAATCACTGATGCGCCGAGTAAATGCGTCAACCTTTTGGCGGCGCCAGGGACGAGACATATCTTCGTCTTCCCGTCGCGGGATCTTCTCCTGGACTTCCAGTGTCCTGTTTCTTCGTCCTCGTTGTCCGAGGAGTCACTTGAGGATGGGCTCACTCTTTTGCGGTGCTTGCGCCGACTATCCTCAGAGTTCGAGCTTGAAGGGCTTTCGCTTGGAGAGATCCGTCGCCCAAGTCTATCTTGAACCCTGCGACTACCAAGCCTAGTGTGGACATTGGTGCGCCGTCCATCGTCTTCATGCTCCTCCATATGCTGTAAGTCGGTTGCTTCATCATCCGCAACTTTCCTTCCGATCCTAGTGAACACTGGGTGTCGGCGGCTATCCTTTTCGCGCCTTTCCTTTTGGTAACGCGGTGGGGATGCTTCATGCTCAGGGTCAAAGTTGAGCCTGGCTTGCAGACTCTGACTTGACCTCTTTTTCGCTTCCTCTCGCATCAGCGCAGCCAAGGTTTCGTAGTTTTGGGACACGAAATCACTTGGCGCTAGTTCAGGCGTGACTCCTTCTAGCGCGAGGATGTTTGTTTCCACATCAGGACCCTTGTTTCGGATAGGCGCATTTGGCGGCTCAGTGATGTCTAATTCTGACATGGTGAAAGGAGTGCGCAGTAGGTCTACCGCGCTAGTGGTTGTCGTGGTAGCATGGGTAGTCCTTGTGAGCGGTTCTACTGGAGTAAAAGCCAGATCTGAGTATGATCCTAGGCTTTTGGGCGTACTGGTTGTTCCAGAGGCCTGCTTAGCGGCTGAATCAGTTTGCTGCTTCTTCCCCAGTAGGTCGTCATGCGTTTTCTTTGTCTGCGGAGTCCGCTGATTTGGGTTTCCATGCTTCGTCATTCTAGTTCTTCGTAGAATTCTTATTGTATGGTCCCACGGATGGCGCCACTTGTTGATACAAAAGTTGGGCGTTCCTTGTTTCCGTACCAATTAGATCTTAATGCTTGAGACCTGCGCACTAAGAAAACGAAAAGACACCGTTAGGCTTATCGTGGGATTGTCTCCCACGATTATCCTCCGGCGTGAGAGTAAGTAATCGGTTTTAGGGTTTAGTTGAAGAGTTAGGGTTATTAGATCGTACCTTTAATGAGAGCCGAGATGCTCTATATATGCACACGAAATCCTTGTTGGTTTCGTGTTCCTTACCCTTCGGCGTATCCGCCTAAGTCGGTCGCTTGATACATATCCCATAAATAAGAGATATCCTATATCAAGACCATAAATAGTTTCGGGTTTGGGCCATCGTAAGCCCAAATAGTTATCGTGATAGCCCATTCGTGATGAGCTTGAGTGTTAGTAGCGTCCATTAGTCGGGTTCGCGACCCGAATGCGGACTATACGTCATCAAGCAGAAAAAAAGATAAAGGGACTATGGTAGGGATTTGACCCAAACCACAAGGACGAATGGTGTAATTTACACTTTATTTAAAATTTAACAACTAAGAGTATATTTTTATGTTTATTTTTCTCCACCAAATTTATCAAAATTTGATTAATTTTCTTCCATCTTGACTTTAAATTTGCCAATGAGAATGCTCAATTTCATTCACTTGGCAAAATCAAGCTCTCAATTAAAAACTCTTTAAAGATTTGATTGTCATTGGTTTAAATCTGATAACCCGATTCTTTATAAGGCCGGGTTGCAGGTTAATTTTTAGTTTTCGCAAACCTGATAGACCCGACCCAATAAGCCTCTAACCTGACCCGATAACCCGATTAACACCCTAATTAGTGAATGCGAGAAGTTCCTTTTGTATCTACCGGTCATCTTTGGTTAATGCAATAGTTAAAGAAAGACTATAGTGAATACGAGAAATAATAATATAATGAGTTGAGATCAATATAGATCTCATATTTGTCATAGATAAAAAGAACCAATCTTAGCCATCAATTTTTCATCTAAATTAATAAAAAACCATTTTCACCATTTTTTTTAAAACAATATATCTTGCAAATGATAAATCTTCAAGCTAAAAAAAATATACCATCGCGACGAGAATTAAATTATCTATCTATAGATATGCATTTCTCTATACTTTCGACGATTTT
Organism: Artemisia tridentata subsp. tridentata; assembly: GCA_021014915.2. Classification (NCBI taxonomy): domain Eukaryota; kingdom Viridiplantae; phylum Streptophyta; class Magnoliopsida; order Asterales; family Asteraceae; genus Artemisia; species Artemisia tridentata. The sequence goes on along the minus strand of CP139509.1, from coordinate 469,375,135 downwards.
TTTTTTTTTTTTTTTTTTTTTTTTTTTTTTTTTTTTTAATTTTCGCCCAGAAAAATCACATGTGAGTTGTAAAAATCAAACGTGATTCGTAAAAATCAAATCACATGTGATTTTTACAAATCACGTGTGATTTTTCTGGGCGGAAATTTTGAAAAAAAATTTCGTCGAAAGTATATAATAATGCATATCTATAGAAAGATAATTTAATTATCGTCGCGATGGTATGATTTTTTTCGCGTAACGATTAACGGTTTACGAGATATTTAATTTTTTAAAAAAATGTGAAAGTTTATATTTTTTGTTTTGATCAAAAAAATAAATAACTAAGATTGATTTATTGAATATATAACAAATATTATATATATATATTGAACTTTTGCCATAACATCATATTAATTAAATTGACCCATACTATCTTGGCATTTTCTTTTTACGAATATCTTGGCAATTCACATGATTTTTTTTTTTTTCATCTATCAGTTTCATGCCAAGTGCTGCACATGTTACTTTTATAAGAATCACGTTGTAGCTTTGTTTATGTTAAGCGCCAGACACATTCTAATTTTATAAGATTTATAAAGCCACGAGGTGGTCGCTATGCTCAAAATAATAATCCCTCCTTCCCATATTAAGTGTACACAATAAAATCTTGGGATGTCCTAAATTAAGTATTCATATTGTATTCCAACCAATGAGATGAGACTTTAGTAGGTAAAAATAAGATTTGATTGATGAAGAGTGTAGTTAATGAAATTTTCTAAAACTTTGTGCATTTTAAAAGTCGACACTTAATATGGGATTGAAGGAGTAGTATTTTTTTTTATTAAAACAAGTTAAATAATTATGTTATGCGAAAGAATTTATTAATGTGCATATTTTAGATGTAAAGAGATAACATAATTATCTTAAAAACTAATAAAATAAGTCAAATTTTTTTTTTTTTTTTTTTTTTTTTGGTAATACATTTATTTAAAAAATGCAATCTAATTTATTAATTATTTAAATACTTAATTATAATTTTATCAACATTTTTAATTCAATCTCACATACTTCAAATTTATATGTATATAGACATACAAAAAGACGCTACTATTAAACGTTGCTGCTCTACGTGATAATGTACATAGAGTAAAATAAAATCCAAATAAGATCTGCTACATATTGCATGTATACACATAGGTGAAATCCTCTTTGTTGTTCGTTTTGAAGATTAGAGTTAATTGTCACAAAACTCACCATCTGGATGTCAGCGTCACATCACAAAACCCATCACCAAACAGGTGTGGTTATGACCATCAAAACAAACACATAAAAATACTTAAATTTATACAAACATACATCAAAATATACACGATTAAGGAAAAGAAAAAAAAAGGGCAAAGTGTTCAGTGGTATGCACCACCAAACCACAACCAAAATCAATGGACCGCGCATGGTCAACGAACAAGGGTAATAGTGTAACACTCCAACCCGACAAGGGTAAAAATACCACATTATGGTGTCAATCAGAATATACAAATGCAAGCGGAAGACTTATAAACATAATAATTACAAATGTATTCTAAGATGATAATAAAATACTAACTCCAAACATGATGAGTTCCAAAACTGAAGTACAAAACCAAACTAAATTTAACTGAAGCTATGTCCAAGTCTAATCCAGAAGCAAATGGGTATCTATCGTCAGGGTGGTCCACGAAGAGCTCCTATGCACTCTTCCCTCAAATCCCAGCTTCCAACCTAAAACCTGCCGCATGAAAAGAAATGCGGCTGAGCTTAAAAAGCCCAGTGAACAGATATAAACAAAACGAATGATCGAACGTATATAAGTATAGGGAAAAGGAACATAAGCTCCTGCTGAACGAATATCATCTGCCAAACGAATAAGAGATCAAGGATCAACTGAACAAAATGTTATATACCATAAGAAGCAGATCACAACGTAACATAAGGAGATCATAATAAAGTCAAAGGATCAAACATAGAATAATAATCATATAACAGAACAGAACAGAAATGCCCACGAGCTCAGAAAGCATGCCATATGCTTAGTCACATAATCACATCATATCATATACATATATCCGTCAAATCATAAGTTGTACAAGGAGGAGAGACCTCTCAAGTACCAAATGGAGTAGCTAGCTCCCAGAAGTGAAAAGGGGTGCATGACATGCACCAACCAATCACTAATCATATCCAGAACAGAACATAACAGAATCTAAGATGCATTCATACGCCCCCTGCAAAAGAAAATACATATGCCCGTACGAGACTGTACATACATATACATAATGGCCATGTGCACAATCTTCATATATCATAACAGAACAGAACAGAAGGGGAAGCCGTGGATCAATCACACCTCCACAGAAAGTGTCATGCCATTGGTGCCTCAATGACATGGCCATGGTACCTCCATGACAAGTTCAGAAACAGCTCGGGCAACAGAACATAACAAAGAAAAGTAAGGCAAAGCAAAGTTATCCATAATCATAACAGAGCTACTACAACATAATCAATCAGAGCATACCAACAGAACATAATCTCATATCAATGAGATAATATATAGATCATCATAACAGAATGGATAGCAAACATAATCATATCAAATGATAATTTCAAACGGATCATATCAACGGATCATATCAACAAATCATATCAAACGGAATCATATCAAGCAAATGAATCAAGTCAAGGATCGAGAAGTCATGCGAAAAAACACCCTTACTGTGAAAGGGTAGAATATCTGTACATCAAACCGCAAATGAAACCATATCAGAAAACACAAGGATCGGAAGTTACTCCTTCTTCAGCAAATCTACACGAATTAATGATCGTCTTATTATTTAAGAACCATTTCATAAGTTATTACTGATTCATCACTTGTTGTTGAGCAGATTAACATATTAGGGTTTTCTTCTATTTTTAGAAACTTTTCATTTTTTTGTAACTTTCCATAATTAGTAGCTTCCCAGATTTAGCAGGTTTCCATAATTAGTAAGTTTTCAGATTTAGTAAGTTTCCAAAATTAGTAACTTTCGTAACTTCGGGTCACAATTCATAATTAATCCACCTAGGGTTTCATTATCGAAATTAGGTTAACATATGACCCAATATATCATGATTATCACTTAAGTACCTTGTAGAGTTCAAACACATCAATTGATATGAATTTACAAGACCTTTAGCTCCTTAATAAATTTCTGATTTTAGTATACTATAGCCTTCACTTAACGAATTTCAAATCATACCAAGACTCCAATCCAGAAGCTAAAATAATTTACACATTTACCTATATGTCCTAAGAGCTTACAAGAATTTTCCCATAATTTATTTCCAAGTGCAAACACCATTTCAAAAATCGTTTACCCAAACATGTCCGGAAAGTGAACTGCAGGTACACCCTGAAAGTTTGCATTTATTAGACCCACTTGAACACTTCAGAAAAAAAAAATCCTAAACAATTCCAGGAAGTCATACATAACTTAAATATAAAAGGAGAGCTCTTAACTCCTTATAGTTTGAAAACTAAAAATAAAAAACCTAGACTGATTTTCAGACATCGAAAATATAGTTTTGACACTTATTCACATAAAAATAAAAAACATAACCAAATTAACTCCAAATCACTCCAACCCAATTGGAGAACTTATTTAAGACATTAAACTAGGTTTACATGCAAGAATTCAGTATTAGAAACTTACGAAACTCACGCTATCAAGCACACATATTCAGATTACAAAATAGTCCCGTTTCAAAACCCCGTTTTAAGCCATTATCCAACATGTTTAATTGTACCAACGCACACGAGACCTTTATATTTCACATGACATGTTTTAAACATCATATTAACATCAGGTTAGATCCAAAATTCGACACATAAAACAGTCCATTCGTAACATGGATTTAACGAGCCAAAACATAACATATTTCTTCACATAAAATCATATATATTGCATAATTAAAAACAGCCTAAGGTTTCTGATTTTAATGCACTAACTATTGATCATTAATGACATATTTTAGGGCTTATTTCATGATGATATTTGGTCAACTAAAAGCTGCAACATGGACATCAAAACAGCCCCCTCACACGATACCAAAACAGTTTCCATATGCGTCTAGGTTTTCAGATTATTCATGCCTCAACAATGATCAAGTAAACCAGATTTTTGGGCTTGTTTTAGTGTTGATATTAGGTCGACCAAAGGGCTGAATATGGACATTAAAGCAGTTTATAAACATGACACAAAGTAGTCCAAATACGTACGACACAAAACAGTTTGTATAGGGCGTATCACATGTAGCAAAAGTGTGATTTTATGTGACTGAATTAACGATGCATATTCAAGGCATATAAACATAGGGTGAAGTATATGATGACTTATGGAGAAAAGATAGGGTGAAGTATATGATGATTTTGGTAAAGCCGTGATATATGGGAAGTGATTAGAGAATAACCAGGAACTCATTAAGGGGATTGACCGAAGATTAGGGAAGAGAATTAAGGGTAATCTCATCAATATAACTTTCCATGTTAATCAAATAAATATGTGTATACAACTAAAACCATTTTCGGTCCCAAGTGATTTATGTAACGTGTGATGCTCTTAGAACATAGGTTAGGTTGAAAATATATATAACTTAGGTTAATATGCATATTATCTCATTAATACATATTATAAGGTTTTAATTTTTTACTAAAATTCGTATAACTTAGGAAAAATTCAAATTATATAGAAATTTAGGAAAACGGATTTTTGGGTTTTACAATTCTTCCCCTCTAAATGAAAATTTTCGTCCTCGAAATTAGAGTCGCAAAAGTCAGACGGGTACGTACCAAATCACGAAAAGGAATGATGATAAATAGCCTCACGCTCGGAGAGGTTCTTCCAAAAGAATCTTCACAAACAGAATAGTTTTATTTCTCATGACTCGATCCCGACAAACTAGGATAGCCCCAGGCTCTCCACCGAACAAAAATTATAACAAATTTGATCCAATGAATACGAAACAAATACGAAGCAGATGATGGTTGTAATCTCACAAAGAGATACATGAAACACATACACACATAAGGTAAATACGGAGGTAGTGCTAAACGGTAAGAAATTCCATCAACTCTATCCAGATTCTGAACGAACTAAGGCACTTGCTGATAATCAGAGAAGCACATATCGAAATATCAAATCGTATCAAACGCATAATGAGATGGGTAGCATAATCGTACATACCGGAGTATCAAAACTTATCAAAAAGCCTAATGGAATAAGTAGGATAATCATACCGATAAGAACGAATCTAAGGACTAACGTATCGCAAACTAAATTTCCCTCGTATGCCAAAACGTCTAACACTTCTGTATGGAGGCATCATACGTAATACACAAAAATTCCCGGTCTAAAGTTTCCCAATTTCTCTTCCACAATGATAACTAATTCATTAGTCACTGTAGTCAGCTTCGGACCTTTAGTAAGTAACTTTCTGACTTAATTCAACGAAAAGGTGCTCCACATCTCCGTTCATACAAAACTCCAAATGGAAAACCCTTGTCACTTGCATGTCATCTATCTTAATGAGCAAACACAACTAGAGCTAACACCTATCAAATTTCCTGCTCAACACATCTTCCAAGTTCAAATAGTTGTTCTGCTTATCTATCGGTTTGGAGGTGCAAAGCATTACTAAACTTGATTCTGGTTTCTCAAGCCTTCAGTAGCTCTTCCTAGGAATGTGAAGTAGAAACGCGAATCTCTGGCACGATCACTGCAGGTGCGCCATGTAGCTTGAATAATCTTCTGCCGAAAGAAATCTCTGCCAATCTTTCAAGTGAGCCGACCTAGTCAAACGATCCACTACAACTCAATTCATGTTTTCCTTCCTAAATGTGCGCGAAAATCCCGTTACAAAGTTCTTGAAAGTTTAATCCCACTTCCACATACAAACATTCAAAATTAAGGAAAACCCCTTGTACGCTGATGCTAAATCTTACCCTGTTGACACGCTAAACACTTTGCCACCAAGGTAGTCGCAACCATCTTTATACCATTCCATCAAAATCTTCAGCTTCAAGTCTCTATACATATTAGTACAACTAAGATGACTAGAGTTGATAGAGCAGTGTGCTTTAATCAAAACTGCTTCCTTCAAGTCTTCTAACATAGATCATATTCCACCGTCTTGCTCCTGAGCTTCTTCATGACTGTCACAAATTGTAGGATAAGCCCTAGATAGATCTTTGAGCCTTATGGAATCGGTAGAATGCTTATGTAATCACAAACAAACTACAAGAGAATCTCTAACAATAAACTTATGTTTACGCGGAATATAAACACAAGAGTTAAAGAAGAAATAACTAATGAACACTTGATCCTCTATGGATCTATATTAACTATTAAAATTGTTTTCTAAGTCGTACATTGATCATAGCCGTGTGTTTCTTTTATACTCCAAGAAACCCTAATTCGGCATTCACTACAAAATGTGTAGAAGAGATATGCATTATCACTTCCTAATATAACTCATGCATATCTCTTTCTCTAACAAACTTCTAAATATACGGGTTGACTATTTCAATAACCCGCAGAAACAATGCTAGTAGCAGTAACTATATACCACTAACAGCAGGAACCATACCAGCAGGAACAACATACCTGCTAGCAGGAACTGCACTAACTACCAACAGTAATGAAACTAAATACACTTTTAATAATTCCTAACAAACCGTACTAACTACCAGCACTGAAACCCTGGCAACAGATTACTCAAATATACAAGTTAGTTAGATTTTTTTTTTTTTTTTTTTTTTTATTTGTTTTTTTTTTATTTTTTTAACACTATATAAAGAAAGAAAGAAAGAAATGAAAAGAAAGAATAAGATACAACATAATGTAAGATATACCATCAATCACCAGCAGGAACCTGAGCAGAAGCAAGATGATGTTTGATGAACCTAACCAATTGCTCAGCAGTAGTTAAGTCATTTCCCACCACTGTCTTTCCAAGCTCCAACTTATGCCTGAGCATCCTTTCCATAAGCTGAAATGATAGAGGATATGGCACATCCACAAACATGTATAACACCTCTCCAGTCATGGTCTCCAATACATGAACATTGGAAGGGGTATACAACCTCCAACTTCACACTTGCCAAGACTGTTGATTAGCCCAAACAGAATAACCATCACCTCCTTCAAGAGAGTCCATCAACACCTTCAAATCACCCCAAAGGATAAGACCAATCCCGGTAGCCGTATGAGATGCATAATGCTTAACCACCATACCATAGAGTTGGATCAAGTCTTGCCTATCCACCATATGCAAAATTTCCCTAAGAAAGATAAAATACTTGGTGACACCATCAACTCTATAGAGAGAATGAATGTCTCCCATAGGTGTAGAAACGACTTCCCATGCAGCAAGAGCAGCCCAAGGATGAGGAGAATCTTCTTCAGGTTCACTCTCTGAATCAAACTTAATTAACTCCTGATCATCCAACTCTGTAATAAGCCTAGAAGCACGCTTCTTAGCCACACTCTTCTTCCTTTTGCCTGGAGTAGAGGAAGGTGAGAGGACCTCATGTGTGTCCACAGATGGAACCGCAGTAGTGGGAGCAGAAACAGATGGTGTGACATGATCACCAGCTTCAGCAGGAATGAAAGATGCCGTAGGTAACTCAATGTGAGGCTCAGTAAGATGGGATTGTGTTGCGTCAGGAGGAATAGGTGGTATGAAAGTAGCAGGAACAGATGTATCCCTCAGAATCACCACCAGCAGAAAGAGAAGCAACTGCAGGATTGGGTGTGGTATCAACAACAATATCAGCATCATTTATTGAACCAGCAGGATCGATAGACTTAAGTCGCTTAGAAGAAGGTTCTTCCAAAGCAGGTTTAGATATGGGCAAAATCTTGTTCATAATCCTCTCATAGTGCCCCTTGAGCTCAACATCAGAGAACTGCTTAACTTGTGCCATGCTCCACCTAGTAGTATAGAGAGCAGTACTCTGGTTTTTGACAACATGTCTCATATACTCTCTTTGTTGTGCCTGTATAGGAGGCTTATCCCTCTTCTCCTTTGCTAACCTTTCAGCATTAGCGTGCTTTCTCTTCCTTATTAAGGCAACCATTCTTGTAGCAAAATCATCATCTGTCACATCATCCCTTAAGAGTTCCTTGGTAAGGGTAGGGTTGGCAGTTACTTGAGTCTGAATGTGCATCCAATCAGCTTCAGAAAATTGTAAAGAAGCAGCATCCAACTCTTGTTGTCTTTGAGGAGGTAAAGTGGTAGTAAATGTTGCATTTTGCCTAGCAAATTCTGCATCAAACTCTACTTGTACCTACTTTGCCAATTCTGCTCCTATCCTTTCATCTTCAATATTCTTGAAAAGTCTTTCTTGTTCAACCCTTTCTTGGTCAGACACAAGATCTTCCACCATTGGGGCTTTGCCTTTGTCAAGGTATACAGTGGAAACACAAGTAGGAGTAGGAAGATCAGACACAGCAGGAACTGCCGCACTAGCAGAGGGATCAGGAGTATCAGGATTGTCATCAATATGAACATCACCAGCAGAAGTATCATGAATATCATCAGTAACATCAACAACAGGAATATCATGAGGAGTAAGATGATCAGCAGAAACAGATGATGGAGGTCTATCAGCAAAAACATCCTTGCAAACAGAAGCAACATCATCATGACCAGTGGGAACAACCTTACTATCAGAAGACATACTAGCAGCAGGAATGTTGTCACTCTCAGCAGCAACACCCGAATTAGCAGAAACTTAGGATTTGTACTTGTCAAAAGCTGGTACTTCTGAAAGCTTCCTTAAACGCCTCCTGTTCCTTCTCCTTCTGAAATTTTAGGGCGTATCATCATTAGTAGCCTCAGGCTTAGAAAGAGCATCCTCCTATGTGTTGACACTAGCTAATGAGGCATTGGCCAACACATGGAGTGCATCCAGGTTGAAAGTCTCCTTGTGCCCAACCGCATCTTCATCTGAATCAGATAGTGCAACTCTCCTCCTCTTGTGCTAGATTTTGGCTTCCAAATACTTTACCCTATCTATGAGAGAAAGAATTGCACCACCAAGAGTCTTCTTGATATCCCTTAGGTCTGTCTCCAAAGCATCAACTTTCTGCATGTACCTGTCAAGAAGAGAAGACATAGAAGTGAGAGCATCAGGATCCTCAGCTCCACCAGCAGGTTGACCTGTGGTGTTTGGAGCCTCATAGGATCTGGGTGGAGAATCAGAAAAACCGTCACCTATATTGATATCATCATCAAAAGGCTGCCTAGTTGGACTAGGAGTTGATAGCCTTGAAAATGTGGTTGTCTTAATATTAGTCTCAACAGTAGTGGTCTCCACAGGGGTATTAGGCCTAGGGGATGATGGTGGTGGTGAAGGCCTAGGAGGTGGTGGTGGTGGTGGGGCATCAGCAGCAACTGATGCACTTGCACCAGCAGCATCAGATTTAGGTGAAATATTACCACCAGCAGCATCAGCTGCACCAGCAGAATCATTGCCACTTGGCAACATAGCAGCCAAAAGAGGCTGATGTTCCCCCTCAAACTTAGACTTCATGGTGGCAAAAAATTTGGGAGTAAGCCTAACCATGTTCCTAGGTGTATGGTCAGAAGTCTGAACATCTAATATCATTTGTAAAAACCTAGGGTACATGAGAAATTTATGCTTAGCAGTCCCTAGGTTCCCAACCATCCCATCAAAAATAAACCTGGACCAGTTGTAAATCCTCCCATCTGATAGGCAAATGAGGCCAGAAGCAAGAGGGCTTGAGAATTGATCCCAACCTCTTGACTTAGGACTAAGACATTGTAGAAGGGTGTGAACTAGAAATCTCCATTGAGGAGAGAACCTATTCTTATAAAAAGTAAATGTACCATCTACTGGATAACCAATTGTAGCCATACTAGCCAGAATGTCTTGTTCTAAAAAATCATATAACCCATCCCCATCATTCAATTGAAGGTGAGTCCTAATGGAGGACTCAGTGATGACATACTCATTCCCATCAATGGTAGCCACAATCTCCTGGGGTCTACCCTCAAGAGTTCGGGTAGACGCTGTAGCCCAAAATTGCTTGACTAATGAGTCATAAACAAGAGACGGACAATGGGTCAAAGCATACCGAATGGAGGACCCACGTAAGAAGGTAAGTATTTGATCATACCCTACACTTCGTTTTGATGTTTCCAGACACGCCACCTTGTTATGATCTTCTTTGTATTGTAAAGCCATTAGGAAGAATCAACAAATGAGCTTGAAAATGGGGAGAGAAGAAATGGGTTTGGTTGAAAAACGGGAAGCAAGTAGTGAAATTGGGCGCAGAGATAAAACAATTAGGTCATTTAAAATGTTACCCAATTTGGCAAATTTAAATGACAAGAATCTCACGGAAAGAATCTTTGACCAATTTAAATTTGATTTCATCCGTAAAAATAATAATAATCCAATCCCCCTGGTACCAGTAGAAACAACAGTTAACCAGCAGGAACACACGGTCAACCAGCAGAAACCAAGACTCTTTTGACCAATATTCACAATTGCATCATATTCGGTCAACTCCCCAAAATTAACAGTCATCAATATTAAACTCATTCCCGCAGACCATTTACTCCATGTAACCAACCGCACATTTAATTGCCTTTACTTTCTTTGGAAAGGTCTTTATAAGTGCCTCAAACTCAAAGCAAACACATCACATACTTCAAACCATAAAACAACTATCCAAACACAATGAGTGCCTCCAAACCAAACGTTGTTGAGATTTCTTCTGATTCGTCTTCTGACTCATCAGGTGAAGGATGGAAAAAGTATTTTCCACCACAGAACACAAAGGAGAAGGCTGAAGAAACACCTTCTGAAGAGCTTCCAACCCCACCACCATATGTGGATGATTCATCAAGTGACCACTCGGATGATGATGAGCAAACGCAACCACCTTCACTATCGGTCATACTAACAAGTGAACTTGAAAATGCTGTGTCAGCAATGAGTAGGATCTCGGTGCCTGTGAAGAATCAATCACGTCCAAAGCCAGGAAAACAAGTGGTAGGACTCCCCAGTCCGAAGGTGTGGAATGCAATCAAGGACGAAGGAATCCATAAGACCATGCCTGACTTCATGGGAAAGGGAAAAAGGAAGATGGAGTAGTGGTGTAGGTGTATGGCTTGTTGATGTTTTTAAGCTTGTGTGTTGTTTTTGTAAGTTGCAGCTAAGAATGCAACCAACTTATGATGAATAAATGAAAGCCGCATGTTCTGTTGATACTGTTGTGTCCCAATAACACTAGCAACAATAAGAAACTTACTACTGCAAAACAAAGTTAAACAAAATACACAAACTAAAACAAATAATGGTTAGTGTACACAAAATATACAACAATAAGCCTCCCCTTAGGCTTATGCCTCCCCTCAATCACAACAATCAGGGATTGATCATCCCAATATGAACCACCAAATAATTAAATCTTGGGCCATCAAAAGCTTTAGTTAACAAATCAGCCACATTTTCATCTGTGTGTATTTTAAGCACTTGAATGAGATGTTTTTCATTAGCATCTCTTATAAAATGGTGCCTAATCTCAATGTGCTTTGTTCTTTGGTGAAAAACTGGGTTTTTAACAATGCAAATTGTGCTTTGGTTATCAATAAAGATTTTGGTGTTCATAAAATTGAACCCATAGTCTAACAACTGATTTTGTATCCAAAGTACCTGACCACAACAATTAGCAGCAGTAACATACTCTGCTTCAGTAAATGAGGTAGCCACAATAGTCTGCTTCTTGCATTGCCAAGAGATCAAATCTTCTTCCCAGAAACTGACAACCCCCAGTGGTAGACTTCCTATCAAAGTTAGCACCAGCATAGTCACTATCACTATAGGCTTCCAACACAAGTGGAGAATCTCTAGGATACCAGAGGCCCAACTTAGGTTGGCCTTTTAGATACTTAAAGATTTTCTTGACTGCATTCAGGTTGGAAAGCAAAGGTGTAAATTGATGTCTTGAACAAGCACTGACTGCAAACATTATATCAGGTCTAGAAGCTGTCAAATACATAAGTGAACCTATCATTGATCTGTAGAGGTGAACATTAACAGCATCATCAGGTTCATTGTTGGATTTTGGCTTTGGAGCTTCATAAGGAGTTGTTGCAGTCCTCACAGATTCCAAATCAAACTTCTTAAGTATGTCTTGCACATACTTTTCTTGGCTGATAAAAATCCCATCAGGCTTTTGTTTGACCTGTAAACCCAAGAAAAATGTAAGCTCACCCATAGCACTCATCTCAAATTCACCCTTCATCAATTCTTCAAATTCCCTACACCAAGCCTCCTTTGTAGAACCAAAGATGATGTCATCTACATAGACCTGGACTAGGATAATATCTCTTGAGTTCTTCTTAGTGAAAAGTGTCTTGTCAATGGTACCTCTTCGGTATCCATGCTTCAACAGAAAAGTAGACAATCTTGCATACCAAGCCCTTGGTGCTTGATGAAGTCCATAGAGTGCTTTCACCACCTTGTAGACCCATTTTGGATTCTGAGGGTCCTCAAATCCTTTGGGTTGAATCACATAAACTTCTTCTTCAATCTCTCCATAGAGAAAAACACTTTTTACATCCATCTGGTAGACCATAAATCCCATATATGAGGCAAAGGCTAAAAATAGCCTAATGGCCTCAACTCTTGCCACTGGAGCAAACACCTCATCATAATCAATACCCTCCTCTTGCCTGTGACCTTGAGCTACTAATCTAGCTTTATTCCTTATCACAATACCTCTAGCATCTCTCTTGTTCTTGAGAATCCATTTTGTCCCAATTACATTCTTTCCATCAGGTAAAGGCACAAGCTTCCATACATTTTGATTAAAAAATTGTTGCATTTCTTCTTACATAGCCTCCACCCAAGCTGGATCTTCAAGAGCTTGGGATACATTGCTTGGTTCAACTTGTGAAAGAAAGCAAGCAAAGAGACAATGTAGAAAGTCTGTGTGATTGTTCCTTTGCTGATTATGAACATAACTGACAAAGGCACTTTCACCAAACTTTGTTTGTTTCACCTTATTTCTTGTCTGAACAGCTGAGGTAGGATCACCAAGAATTAAGGATTGAGGATGAATGGTATTGATCCTCTTAGTAGCAACAGGATTGACTTCTACTGTGGATGCTAGATTATTAACATCAGGACTAATGTCATCATCATATGAGGAGGAGGTAAAAATGCCAGTACTTGGATGATGATGAATATCTTCAAATTCAGTTCCTGAAGATAGTGAGTTACCAAGATCTGTAGGTCTTGGATATCTTGTGAGAGGTTCAGGAAAGCCCAATGAATGATCAGAAGGAGTGAACAAAGGAGCAGCAGGAGTGGAGACACCAGCAGGAACATTAGAGCTACCAGCAGAATTGATAGTACCAGCAGTATCAGGAACCCTACCAGCAGGAATAGAAGAACTACCAGCAGAATCCATATTCCTGCGGGCTTCAACTGCGGCTTGTCTTAAGAGCTCCTCTGTTTCTTTTGTGAATTCAAAACCTAACTTTTCAGCTGCTTCCTTGGCATCATGTTCTTGTCTTTGACGCCTTGCAAGGTCTTCTGCAAAACTTGAATCACCTTCACTCATGCCAGGATTATCTTTAACTTCAGAATCTGCAAAGTGGTTAGAAGGAAAAGAAGGAACAACAATGGTTTGTTCATCACACTCAGAGTCTGAATCATCATCTGGGGTACCTGCATTGTTAGTTGGAGACACCTGTGTACCTGCAGTTTGATTATCTTTGAAATGAGTATATCCTAAAGTATCAGTTAGATAGTCCAGGTCAAAATACCACTCATGACCTGCACCCTGAATGTTAGGTTTATCCTCAAGATATCTCAGGTTTAATGTCTCTTCTATCTTTTTGGCAGATAAGTTATAAACTCTATAAGCCTTGCTATGTGCAGAGTACCCAACTATAAATCCCTCATCAGCTTTCTCTTCAAATTTACCCAAATGGTCACTGGTGTTTAGTATAGTCACATGACATCCAAAAGGTTTAAAATGACTGATGGTGGGAAATTTCTCACACAAAAGTTCATAAGGTATTTTGTTGTAAGGATTAGTGATCAATACCCTGTTCAAAACATAACTAGCAGTGCTAACTGCTTCAGTCCAAAATATGGTAGGTAGCTTAGAGTCAGCAAGCATAGATCTTGTAGCTTCTATAAGGGATCTATTCTTTCTTTCAGCAACCCCATTTTGTTGTGGGGTTCTGGCATTACTATAGTCCCTTTTAATCCCCTTTGACCCACAGAGTTCAATTAAGTTAGAATTTTTAAACTCTGTCCCATTGTTACACCTTATAGGCTTAACCTTTTTATTTAGCTGGTTTTCAATTAAGGCAAGAAAGTCCCTAATCACATAAAAGGTTTCATCCTTAGTACCTAAGAAGAAAGTCCAACAAAACCTGCTAAAGTCATCTGTAATCACCAGGAAATAGTACTTATGGTCAATACTTCTGATGGAAGTAGGACCAAAAAGATCCATATGAAGTAACTAGAGAGGTTCAGTGATGGTGCTCACAACTGTGATGGCCTTGTAAGAAGCTTTGTGTTGCTTTCCTTTGTTGCAGGCAACACAATTATGTTCATTTGTGAAGGTCTTGAGAGGAAGCCCTTTTACCAATCCATTCTTTGCTAACTTGTTGATGGTTTTGAAGTTCACATGTGCCATCCTCCTATGCCATTTGGTAGATTCATCCAAAGATGCTTTTGCCACCAAGCAAGCTAAATCACCTTCAGGCTGGACATCATTTAAGTTGAAGCTGTAAAGATTGTGTCTTCTTGGAACTTTAAGTACAACCTGACTCTCATCAGGCAACTTGAAGTCTTTAGACAGCACAAGATAGTAAGTCTCAGTGAAGAGAACACTGTTCTTCTTGTCACAAATTTGTGAGACAGAGAACAAGTTAAAGTTCTGCAACTCTTCCACATAATAGACATTTTCAAAATCCAACTTGGAAGTTCTGATGGTTCCTTTGCCTGTTATTTTACCATCTCCACCTCCAAAAGTCACAGTGCCTCCTCTTATAGTCACAAAGTCCACCAACCTGTCTCTATTTCCGGTCATACTTCTAGAACACCCACTATCAACAATGCCTAAGTCTTTACTTCTATGAGGATTTTCCTACAACAAAAGAAAATACAACATTAGATACATCAGGAGACCCAATCCATCACTAACTTGGGCCTGCCTAGTGGATTAGTAAGAAGTAAACCATGTAGATTGATGAGATCCACCATTGTTCTTGGACTCCTTTCTCAAATATTGGCCATTATGTCTCCAAGAACAACCTGCTGAGGACTTAACAGCAGTTTCTCATCTTTCCCCCCTTTTTGCATTGGGTCATAATAAACAGGCCTATAATCATTCTGAAAGTAAGAGCTTGTAGGTCTAATGAATGGTCTAGCAGCATTTCTTTTCCAACCAGCAGGAATAGGTTTACCAGCTGGAACTGGTTTTTGGGCAGGAAATGGCTTACCAGCAGGAACTGACTTACCTGTAGAAACTGGTTTACCAGCAGAAACTGTAGCTCTACCAGAGCTCATTTGTGCTGCTTGAGGAACAAATGGGGGTATATTTTCAACATTGTTCCACAATGGTCTAGATTGCCCAGCACACACACCCATTCTATTCTCATAAAAATCACAATCCTTAATAAGATGAGAATAACTACCACAAACAAAGCATGATTTATTTCTAAAAGATTTGTTCTTAAAATGACTTCTCTTATTACACACAAACTTATCACAACCAAAACTAAAAATAGGATTGTTTTTAACAAAATGAAAAGAAATGTCTTCAAAAGAAACTGTCTTTGAATTGGATTCATCAACAGCTACTCTTGAGGAGAAGTCATCAGACTTAGGTGTGGGAGACTTGTCACTTGAATCACAAGAGGCAAAGTCATTGGTCTTGGGTTCTGAGGACTTGTCACTGTTAGAACAAGAGACAAAGTCATTAGATTCATAGTCAGAATCAGGCAAGTCATTGGAATTTTTGCCATAGGTCATGTGTGATTCATCAAAGTCTATGTTAGTGGAGGTTGGCTTAAATGTTCCTGTTATTGGTGGAGAAACAGACCTCATTTCTCCTTCTCTAACATACTTAACAGGAATTTGATAATTTACCTCCTTAGGGGTAGGGTCAAATGTACTTGGCATACTAGGGTCATATACTTCATCTGGCCCTATATAATCACCATATCCCAACCCAAGTTTAGTTTTCACAGACATAGAACTATCAACTAACTTGTGTAGGTTTTTAGATGATTCTTTCCATTTATTAAACCTAGCCACTTCACTCTCTAACTTAGCCTGCAAGTCCTGTTTCTCTAAATTCACCTTAGCATTTTCACTTTCAGAATATTTTAACAAATTAGTAGTGTTTTCCAAATTTCTTTCTAAAACCCTAATCTTTTCTTCATATGCCAACTGATTAGTTTGGTACCAAGCCTTTTGTTTTTATAAAGTTTTAAGTGTACTTTTATAAGCTTGAACCTGAACATAATAATCTTTATATTGAGTTTCTACATCATCAAACTCCTTTTTAAGTTTAGCATAGTGATGAACTAAAATAAGTACATTTTATTACCATCATTTATCCTATTTATTTGACTTGTTTTATTATATTATCTGTGAGAATTGATACGTTAATGTTTACTTTTGTAATTCTCAGGTAAAAACAAGTACTATGTGAAACTTGGCGATTTTGGACTAATTATGGAGCAAAACAAGCAAGAAGTTAAGAGTCTACTGAAATGTACAAGATCAAGACCATTCTGCTCCAGATACGCCGCATCCTACTTATTATATACGGCGCATCACTATCAAGATTTCACAAGTTATAATCCAAGACGGCAAAGGACATGCGCCGCATACAAGAATGGAGTTACGCCGCATCTTCTGGCGGTGTACGAATATTCCTGAATATATTAATCTTGGACCCCACGCGAAGTTAAGTCAATGCGCCGCATCTACTTATTCAATGCGCCGCATCTAACCCTCAGACAGAAACTATAAATACCCCAAAGTCAGACGAATTTAGGGGTTCGTGCAATATACCAAGTACGAGACAGAAGAAACCCTAGGCCGAATTCAGACGAAGTAGCAGCACAAGACACACCCTGAACGAAGATACAAGAGCTGTAAGAAGGTCCTGCATGTATTCAATTCATTAAGTAGTTTTGTTTTATTGTATTAGTACACTTTAATTCATCAGGATTGATGGGCCGATTCCATGTGACTACGGAAAACCATGGGCACCCCTTAAAATTGCTTTCCCATTAATTAAAGTTTATATGTTGATGTCTTTGGTGACTTTTATTAGTGCATTGATAACCTCTGTGTCTAGCTGAGCATTGATCGGGTCGCCATGCCTCTGTCCTCGCCTATTTATTCTATCGCCTATGCATTCTATCGTCTGTAGAAAAGTAGGAAGAAAGGGTAAGTAGGATAGACATAAGTAATCATTAAGGGTTTACTCGCCGATAAGATTAGAGCCAACGAGAAAAGGTTAATTACATACACTTCATATAAAACTAGCAATAAAACAAGTGACAAGCTACTTAATTATCAGGACAGGTCTTCTTATTGTCTCAAGTATTTATCTGTGTACGTGTGTGCTAATCGTTGATTCGTGCCTATTAGTTTAGTTTATATTTAATCATAACCAAACCGTGCCAGTCTCTCAGGCTGAAACCCCCTTGCGTTAGATTAGTTGTATAGCTAACTTAAGATATTAAAATACTGATTAGAATAACTAGATAATACGTTCCACTCTTAGTGATCGACACTCTACTTACCATTATATTCATACTGACCGGGTACATTGCTCGTTAAAGTGTGTGTTATTGATAATTTGGCTAAATATAAATTTAAAACTTGAATACTGCTAAAACCACAACGACATACCGTGGGTATAAAAATTAGAGCAATACATACACGTATCACATAGTTATCATCACATCCAAAAGGACAAGTTTGTACCTGTGATGAGATACCCATCAAAGCAAATTCCTCAGCCACATCTGCCTCATCTTCTGTCTCACATCCAGCAAGCATTCCATAAACTTGAGCAGCACCTCTTTCCTCATCATCTCCCTCATGTTGTGACCAATCCACCATGGAATCAACATATAGTAAGGCTTTAGGCTCCTCTGAGTCTAATTATTTGAGCTTGCATGCAGAGTATCTGGTCTTATCATCTGCCTTCTTTTCTTTGCATTCTCTTGCAAAGTGACCCAGTTGTGAGCATTTGTAACATCTAGCCTTCCTTTTATCAAACCTTGCTCCATCCTTCCTACTGAATTGGATCTTCCTGCCAGCCTTCTTTTCAAATCTGTTCACCTTCACTGAAAGCATAGCCATCTGCCACTTGATATCCAATTCTTCCAAGTCCATCTTATCAATCTGGTCAAAGTCTTCATATGCACGCTGCTGTTGTGGTTCACTTTCAGCAACAAAAGAATGAAGCACATCTTCAATCACATTGCCAGAATTTGAATGTGTTCTTGATGTAGCAGGGGTATATGAGGTTGATGAAGATGATGAGGTTGGGCTATCAGCATATGACATCTTGTTATTAGTACTGGTAGTACTAACAAATGTTGAGTGAGTTGGAGTATGTGAATAGCTTGAACCTCCCTTGATATCAATCTCAAGAGTCCTGAGTTTGTTATAGAGGTCATCAAAACTTAAGTAATCAAGCCCACCTCTTGCTTTGAGAGTGATGGATACCTGTGACCAGGAAGGAGGCAATGCTCTCAAGAACTTGGTATTGCAATCTTCATTATTTGGCTTTGCCTGCAGCTGATTGAGTTGGCTCAAAATCTTTTGGAACCTATCGTAGCCTTTATGCAATCCTTCTGCTTCAGAGATCTTGAATTCTTGGAACTCCTGCTTCAGCATGGACTTCCTCATCTTCTTAGATTCATCATTACCTCCAAATCTGGCTTTAACAGCTAGCCATATGTCCCTTGCATCATCTAGGTGTTGAAAATCACCCATGTGGTCTTCTGGGAGAGACTGAAGCAGCAAAGTTCTTGCTTTTGTCTCCCTTTGAATAGCAATATGTTCTTCTGCAGATACAGGGGGAAGAATAATGTTGTTCCCTTTTGGATATCTTCCTGTTTTCTTCTTACTGTTTCCATTCAGGATGATGTTCCAGAGGTTATGATCACTATTTGAAATCCATTACTCCATCTTCATGGCCCATATCTCATATTCATCCTTCTTGAGGTAAGGAAATTTTGCATTGCTGTTTGAGACTGTGGTTGTGAGAATTTGTTGTTGGACATTCTGTGTTTCAGGTTTTTCATTGTTGACACCAGAATCATCTGATTCGGATGAAATCATTGTATGAGGGTTTAAGAGATTTGATTGAAAAGGTTTCTTCTTTGACAGAGACTCTCACAAGGCTCTGATACCACTTGTAGGATCAGCCCTAGATAGATCTTTGAGCCTTATGGAATCGGTAGAATGCTTATGTAATCACAAACAAACTACAAGAGAATCTCTAACAATAAACTTATGTTTACGCGGAATATAAACACAAGAGTTAAAGAAGAAATAACTAATAAACACTTGATCCTCTATGGATCTATATTAACTATTAAAATTGTTTTCTAAGTCGTACATTGATCATAGCCGTGTGTTTCTTTTGTACTCCAAGAAACCCTAATTCGGCATTCACTACAAAACGTGTAGAGGAGATATGCATTATCACTTCCTAATATAACTCATGCATATCTCTTTCTCTAACAAACTTCTAAATATACGGGTTGACTATTTCAATAACCTGCAGAAACAATACTAGCAGCAGTAACTATATACCACTAACAGCAGGAACCATACCAGCATGAACTACATACCTGCCAGCAGGAACCACACTAACTACCAACAGTAATGAAACTAAATACACTTTTAATAATTCCTAACACAAATCACTCCCAAGTCATGCGTCGGATAGTTCACTTCCTATGGTTTTAGCTGTACTGATGCATAACCAACAATCTTCCCGTGTTGCATAAGGACATAGCTAAGTCTCCTTCTTGAGTAGAAACCAATATCTTTTCAGCTTCTCAACATTCTCCTCTCATTCTTCATCCCAACCAAAATTTACTCTTCGAGAATATAACATATAGCTTCTTCTGACGTAGAAATATCAACACCGAATACGAAGATGATTCCCGTGTTTCTCTTTCGTCTCTGAATATACCAATATGTCATACTATGACAAATTTTCCAAGTATTCATGAAAGACACGATTTAATCAAGTCCATAGGAACAGTCAGAGCAGTAGCCAACACAATTGGCATCACAACACTCATAGAGATCATAACGAATACGAAAAGCAATTCTAGGAACATCTCGCTCCTTTAAACGTAACTGAAAATAATCGGATCCAAACTCAATCATTGAAAAAAAACTTCACACCCTGAAGTTGATTAATCAAATTGTCGATTCGAGGTAACGGATAACGGTTCTAACCATAATACTATTCAGTTTCCAAAATTCAATACACAACTTGATGCTGTCATCATCCTTCTTCACGAATAAAACTAGAGCACCCTACGGAGACACACTCGGACGGATAAAACCACTTCCTAGAAGTTGGTCCTTCAATTCTTTCCTTTCAACTGATGTCATAAGATACAGAGTTTCAGAATTAGGCAAAACGTCGTTCTTATACAGATAGAGTTCTAAGTCCACCAACTCACTGTTCTCAGGTACTTCTCAAGACATCCTATGATTCCAATAAGTTCAAGTTATATGATGTAACTATTATCACGTTGGCCAGGCATCATAATACTTGCATCATATACACATGTCTTTATTGCAATCACATTCTACCTCGAGTAGTGACTAAACAAATTCTCATAACCAGATCGAAACAACTTCACATTCAGATGGTAATCTTGGTTGTTCATTAAGGAATACATCACGAACATTTCAAACAACCGAATAACTCTCGAGGCGAGTTTCATCAAACGAAGTATCTTCACAACCGCGAGGGATTAGCGTATGATTTTTCAAAGCAAAGGTGATCATAATTGTTTACCAGGTTGGGAACCATGGTACAGAATTTTGAGTTTCTCAAATTGCCAAAAATGACAAATGTAATATGACCGTTGTTAGCATCTCAATGCTCAGTCAACAAATCCATATTCAGAATAATATCGAATCAAACATTCCCAAAGGAATCAGATTAGCGTAATGAAACTTATCTTCAAATATCTTCAAAACGTACCGGACAATTCTGATACTCGTGACGGATAATTACAAATTTCTCGTAGAGATAGAACCAGATATAGCAAATTCAAATAATACGGAGGGGACCTTAATATGCTTAGAAATAGTAAGAGAAACCAAATAATATGTCGAACACATCGGATTCATACATATACTAATTCTCTGAACGGACGAAAAGGCATCCCAACGATTATCAAACGAATCAAAGATCGAAGTTCGAAAGAATGTGATAAGCTCAGAAAGTGAAACCTTTAAGGCATTACTACAAAATTCTCAAAGCATTCTAAACTTATTTGATCACTATGCTTATGTTGTGTATCCTGCTAAATTTTCTAAATCTCCCGAACGAATGATCTTATAAGGGCTTAACTGAAAGCAGAGGCATAAATCAAAGTAGTGCGAAAGAAAGATAGCTAACCAATGCCTTATCACATAATCTACCAAATCCTCACCGGTCATAACTAAAGTTTATACAGGGGAAACCTAAGGCAAAAATTTTCAAAGGTTGTTCCATAAGCTCCTATAGTGCAAACTTAAGGGTCCAAATCTTCACAGGCCATAACTTATGTGCTACAAGTCGAAACCTGAGCTCTTATACCATAATTGTAACACCGCAACCTGACAAGGGTCAAAATGCCACATTATGGTGTCAATCAGAACATACAAACGCAAGCGAAAGACTTATAAACATAATAATTACAAAGGTATTCTAAGATGATAATAAAATACTAACTCCAAACATGATGAGTTCCAAAACTGAAGTACAAAACCAAACTAAATTTAACTAAAGCTATTTCCAATTTTAATCCAGAAGCAAATGGGTATCTATTGTCAGAGTGGTCCACTAAGAGCTCCTATGCACTCTTCCCTCAAATCCCAGCTTCCAACCTAAAACCTGCTGCAGGAAAAGAAATGCGGCTGAGCTTAAAAAGCCCAGTGAACAGATATAAACAAAATGATCGGCCCCAAACGGTCAACCCAAATTAACTAGGTAAATGGTCAACAAGAGTCAATCACTTGAGAACACGATGCAATTTACCAAAGGAGTACAGAGTATCCCCGGGTCGTTAAGTCCCAGCGAGGTGTGAAATCTGAAATAAAACGAATGTGTGATCGGGTGATAATTGAACGGAAAAGGGTTTTGAATAATTTACACTAAGGAATAAAAGAAAATAGCTTAAACAAGCTATAAGAACAAGTACGTAAAAGCAAAATACTTAGAAACTTCTAAAATTTAAAAACGCGTACGTTTAATTTAAATTTACGTAAACGTACGAAATAAAAAGTGAGATTTGATAAATAAAAGGCCTACGGATATGTAAATTATATTATTACAAACCTAATAATAAAATAAAATTATTGGAAAATTAAAATTATTTTTATGACTATTTATTTAATTATTATTAATTATTTATTATTTAATTACTTTTTAAACTATTTTAATTTATAATAAATACTAAATGAACAAAGAAAAATCTAAAACTTTTTCTATAAATATTACTAAGTGAAAAGAAGCTATGAAAATTATAAAAATGAAAATTACTTAATTAAAAATTTAAAAAGATAAATTCTATTAAATAGAAGCTATCACTTATTTTCTATTTTTGTTTTTCTTAAGGTCTAATAATGTAATTATATTTTTCCTAGATTATAAATGACAAAAGAAAATTATGAAAATTAGATTTATATTTTTCTGATTATTATTCTATTTATTATGATTTAATTACTAATAGAAACTAATTAAAAAGATTAAAAATATTACATGATTAAAGAAAAATCTGAAACTTTTTATGGAAATACTTTAGACTAAAAAGGAACTAGGAAAAATGAAAAAGGTAAGACAGCTTATTGAAATAAGCTGCTTAAAAACTAAACAGCTTAAATTGATTTTAAAAGAAAACAAAACAAGCTAATTTAAATAGAAAATAATCCAAAGCTTAAAAGAAAAGAGGGCTAGGACAGTTGGTTATGCACCTGGGTAGTTTCCTGGGTGACCCAGGTTCGAATCTAGCTTCTGTCCTTTTTAAAACTTTTAATTTTTTTACTTTTTATTTTAAAAAACTTGTTAAGCTTGTGAATTTAAAAGACTTTTGAAAAGAGATTATTTTTAGATTTTGGAAATAAGCTGAGAAAAGCTACTTAAAAGGCTGACAGTTAGCTTTTTTATGAAAACAAGTGTAAACTAGGTTTGAAAAGGAAAATAAGCTAGAAAAAAGCTGCAATAAGGACTGAAGTTAAATAAGCAAATGAAAATAAGTCAAAAAGAAACTGGAAAAGCTGAATAACACAAACAAATAAGCTGTGAAAGCAAATCAAATAAGCAAAAAGGGCTAGAGGTCTGCTGCTAAGCAGATGGTGCAGGGGAAAAAGGCCTAGTTCAAGGTCTCTAAAAGCTATCAAAAGCTGCTAGAAAAATCCTATAAAAAATGCTAGCAACTAGGTGAGCTGGGTGACTTTAATTATCTAGAAAATCAGCTTGTGAGAGCTTATGAGGATGAAACTAAAAATCGTGCAAGATCCCAAAAATCCACAAAAACTGCCTTAGCAGTCTGCTTATGTGATGTGGTTTTGTTTTGTGCACAAGACTTGTGCAATGGTTCTAGGCTTATAGGAACTAACTAAATGGACTACTTGGAGTTCAAAAATGCCAAAGGTTGGGTCTGAATGAGCTTGAGTCAGCTTGTGGCTTGTTTGAGCTTTTGGCGGTCTAAGGTGAACACATGGGACTCAAAACTGCTAATCTGATCTAATGGGCTAACCAAAAGTTGGAAATAGCTTATGAGGACTGTAAGAAGCTTGTACAAAGTTGGACTAGTGGTCAATCTACAGTGACACCAGTGTTTGCCTATGTGACTGTGTTAAACCAAACACCCCTATATGGGATTGTTTTGGTTGTTTTTAACTGCAAATGGTCTAATTAAGCTAGGTTGTGAATTGAACTAAGTTTATATAACTTAAGTAAAAGCTAATGAGGAATTCAAAGCTAGTTATAAGCTACTTAAAAGCTATATGAAAAATAATGCAAAAAAATGGAATAAAAAAGCTTACAACTGCTGAGCTTATAGAACAAAGGAAACAAGACCAGAACCTTTCCTAGCTTGTTCAAACAAGCTAGAAATACCCATAGAAGCCTTCCAGATTAGCTTATACACCCAGAAGCTTGTTGGAGCTTATTGTTGACTTTATGTTGACTTTTCTTCAAAATGACATTAGAACTTCAGGAACCTCTTAATACTTCTTCAATTACTCTAATAAGCTTATACAAGCTTATTTGAACACCTTTTACAGCTTATAAAATCAAAAACAAACAAGAACAATTTTGGCGGGAAATTCAGTTACTCTTTAAAACATGAAATTACTTGAATTAAACGATTCAAATACAATTTAAATTACTTGTCTACTACAGAATTTAACAAACCCAGGATAAAATTACAAGAAAATTATAATTACGACATTAAACTAAATTACACTACTCTAAAATCTACTCTAAAAAATCTAACACTTCTTTTTCTTGTTTCTCTGGCCATTTATATCCAAAATATCTTCCATAGGACCCTCTGGTTGAATCCCAACACTTGATTAGCTCCAATTCATCCCAATCGTGCACTTGGCACTTTTTGGCGCCAAGTTGTTGAAGCAGGTTTAATCAATTAAGGATTTTTGGTTGTTTGTGGAGGTGGAGGGGATAGAGTAGCCAGCTGGGGGGTGAGGTGGAAGAAGGGATAGCATCTGGCAAAGTGAGGTGGAAGGGATAAGCAGTATGGCGGTTTTTTGGAAGGTTTGACTTTTTGTGTACTGTACAAGTTTGACTCTCTTTTATTTAAAACAGGCTTTGACTTTCTGTGGTCAAACTTGGGTAAATTTTGGATTTTGGGAATGGAAATGGGTTAAGGGTTAAAGAAAAATGGATTTTGGAAATGTTTAAACTTCAAGGACCAAAATTGCCATTTTCTGAAACATCAAGGACCAGTTTTGCCAATTTGTGAAAGTTCAGGGACTAAACTTGCAATTTTTAAAACTTGAAGGACCAAAACTGTCATTTCTTTAAAACTTGAAGGACCAAAACTGTCATTTCTTTAAAAATTTAAGTTATGTGTGATCAAAAACAATTTTTAAAACTTGAAGGACCAAAATACATATGCCAATACGAGACTATACATACAAATACATAATGGCCATGTGCACAATCTTCATATATCATAACAGAACAGAACAGAAGGGGACGCCGTAGATCAATCACACCTCCACAGAAAGTGTCATGCCATTGGTGCCACAATGACATGGCCATGGTACCTCCATGGATAGTTCAGAAACAGCTCGGGCAACAGAACAGAACAAAGCAAAGTAAAGCAAAGCAAAGCTATACATAATCATAACGGAGCTACTACAACATAATCAATTAGAGCATACCAACATAACAGAATCTCATATCAAAGAGATAATATACAGATCATCATAACAGAATGGATATCAAACAGAATCATATCAAATGATAATATCAAACGGATCATATCAACGAATCATATCAAACGGAATCATATCAAGCAAATGAATCAAGTCAAGGATCGAGAAGTCATGAGAGAAAACACCATTACTGAGAAAGGGTAGAATATCTGTACCTCAAACCGCAAATGAAACCATATCAGAAAACACAAGGATCGGAAGTTACTCCTTCTTCAGCGAATCTACATGAATTAATGACCGTCTTATTATTTAAGAACCATTTCATAAGTTATTACTGATTCATCACTTGTTGAGCAGATTAATATATTAGGGTTTTCTTCTATTTTTAGAAACTTTCCATTTTTTTGTAACTTTTCATAATTAGTAGCTTCCCAGATTTAGCAGGTTTCCATAATTAGTAAGTTTTCAGATTTAGTAAGTTTCCAAAATTAGTAACTTTCGTATCTTCGGGTCACAATTCATAATTAATCCACCTAGGGTTTCATTATCGAAATTAGGTTAACATATGAACCAATATATCATGATTATCACTTAAGTACCTTTTAGAGTTCAAACACATCAATTGATATGAATTTACAAGACCTTTAGCTCCTTAATAAATTTCTGATTTTAGTATACTATAGCCTTCACTTAACGAATTTCAAATCATACCAAGACTCCAATCCAGAAGCTACAATAATTTACACATTTACCTATATGTCCTAAGAGCTTACAAGAATTTTTCCAGAATTTATTTCCATGTACAAACACCATTTCAAAAATCGTTTACCCAAACATGTTCGGAAAGTGAACTGCAGGTACACCCTGAAAGTTTGCATTTATTAGACCCACTTGAACACTTCAGAAAAATCCTCAACAATTCTAAAAAGCCACACATAACTTAAATATCACCCCTGTAAAAGGAGAGCTCTTAACTCCTTATAGTTTGAAAACTAAAAATAAAAAACGTAGACTGATTTTCAGACATCAAAAATACAGTTTTGACACTAATTCACATAAAAATAAAAAACATAACCAAATCAACTCCAAATCACTCCAACCCAATTGGAAAACTTATTTAAGACATTAAAATAGGTTTATATGCAAGAATTCAGTATTATAAACTTAAGAAACTCACACTATCAAGCACACATATTCAGATTACAAAACAGTCCCATTTCAAAACCCCGTTTTAAGCCATTATCCAACATGTTTAATTGTACCAACGCACACGAGACCTTTATATTTCACAAGACATGTTTTAAACATCATATTAAGATCAGGTTAGATCCTAAATTCGACACACAAAACAACTCATTCGTAACATGGATTTAACAAGCCAAAACATAACATATTTCTTCACATGAAATCATATATATCGCATAATTAAAAACAACCTTAGGTTTCTGATTTTAACGCACTAACTATTGATCATTAATGACATATTTTAGGGCTTATTTCATGATGATATTTGGTCAACTAAAAGCTGCAACATGGACATCAAAACAGCCCCCTCACACGATACCAAAACAGTTTTCATATGCGTCTAGGTTTTCAGATTATTCATGCCTCAACAATGATCAAGTAAACCAGATTTTTGGGCTTGTTTTAGTGTTGATATTAGGTCGACCAAAGGGCTGAATATGGAAATTAAAGCAGTTTATAAACACGACACAAATTAGTCCAAATACGTAAGACACAAAACAGTTTGTATAGGGCGTATCACATGTAGTAAAAGTGTGATTTTATGTGACTGAATTAACGATGCATATTCAAGGCATATAAACATGATTCTGATAATGTCTTAGTATGATTGTCAATCTGATTTAGAGGTGTGTTAAGTGTCGACAAAGGGCTGGAAAAAGGACGCAAAAACAATCCACAATATCACGACACAAAACATGTTAAAAAGACGTATGGTTTCATGATTTTATGTGACCTACAACGAGGCCATAACGACCAGTATTTTAACATGATTTACAGGTTTCCTTAGCATGATTTATATCTTGTTTACACATGTGCCAAGTCATCTCAAAGAGAACAAAAAGAAAGGAGAATAAACCTGTGTCGACCGAAAACAATGAAACCGAATGGGGCAAGGACTATGGCTCGTATAGACACCAAGAAACTCCCACGTTTAACACTCTAATCTGACACCAAGACCTGCTTCTCTTCTTCTTCTTTTCTGGCAGCCAACGAAAGTATTTGTGTGTATGTTCCTGGTTATGGATCGGTGTAAAAAAAAGAGGTAGGGTAGAAAAGATATACGGCTTATGGAGAAAAGATAGGGTGAAGCGTATGATGATTTTGGTAAAGCCGTGATATATAGGAAGTGATTAGAGAATAATCAGGAACTCATAAAGGGGATTGACCGAAGATTAGGGAAGAGAATTAAGGGTAATCTCATCAATATAACTTTCCATGTTAATCAAATAAATATGTGTATACAACTAAAACCATTTTCGGTCCCATGTGACTTGTGTAACGTGTGATGCTCTTAGAACATAGGTTAAGTTGAAAATATATGTAACTTAGGTTAATATGCATATTATCTCATTAATACATATTATAAGATTTTAATTTTTTATTAAAAAGCCGTATAACTTAAGAAAAATTCAAATTATAAAGAAATTTAGGAAAACGGATTTTTGGGTTTTACAAATAGGGTTAGTACGTGGTGGTGGCACACCGTTGGTCTACCACCACAATTTC
>CP139509.1:469243016-469346635 GCA_021014915.2 Artemisia tridentata subsp. tridentata | reverse complement strand
CTAAAATATGTACATTTTGTTGGAGTATGCTTGTGTCATAATCACTAATTATATGGTTAGACATATGTGAGCCTATAGGGTCACACACTTATACACAGAGACACCATTTTATAGATTGTATTTATCGTATTTACAATATATAAACGGCTATGTAACAAGGAATCTATAACGGACCATTAAATACTAAGTTAGACTTAGTGTTTTTGGACTGGGCCAACAACGGGCAAGCCCATTGTGGGCCCTACAAGTGGCCGGCCTTAAGGATGGACTAGAGAGGCATTTTATGGTTTTATGGGGAGCTAAGTGTAACAACATGTTGATAAGATCAATCACATTGATTGTTATCAATCATATCATTATACTGCAAAAATAAAGGAACAAAAATCTCTCTCCCTCCTCCTCTTGAAGTGTACGGCCAAAACAAACACCCTTTAGGGTTTTTGTAATTTTTCCGTCTTCTTTAACAATTCACATTGTATGCATTGTTATTGATTCGTTACAACCGTTAGACTAGCATCTTGGTAGTGATCAAGGACGTGTAGTGTGGATACACATAGAGGTGATCTCCATTTGATCACTTGGGTTTCATACACAAATCGTGGGTATTCTTGTGTTGGTGACATCCGGATCACGCTACAAAGGTATAAAACATGTTTGCTTTATTTGTTTTATTTAGATTGATTATATGGATATATGGATCCTTGTATGGTGATGTTTTCCGCTGTGCCTATTTGTTTAATATGTTATTTTATCATACATCACCTATAGTGGTATCAGAGCCATCATATGTTGCCATATGATCATCTTGTATGCGTAAAAATGGCTAAAACGTGTGTTTTTAATGGATTTAAGAGGATGATTTTAAAACAGCCCACAAGGCTTATTTCAGAATATAAGTCGACCTATATGAGGTCTAAAGATCTAGACATTTTGATCCTATAGCAATTTGTTATGCATACGTTGATTGTTTACTTGATCGGTACCCGTAAAATGACCTAAAAACGTGTTTTTTAATAGATTTTTAACCCGATTTCAAATCAGCCCATGAGGCTTATTTTTCTGTGGTAAAATGGTGTTAAGAAGGTCCTAATATCAGTGGGTTATGAGTCTATGGCCATTTGTCACGCGTACCATTCGGGGTTTTAATTCTTGTTAATTATTTCTTCGATTCGTTGGCTAACAATTTAATTCTTGTTATTTATTTTGTTATCCATGGCAAATACATGCATGTTTGTCCATGGAGTTAGCCAACACCTTGTCATGATCATAATATTAATGTATTATTATGTGTATATGCAAAGCCGATGAAAACCTAGACCACTTATGCATTGTGATGTTGTGATTGTTGGTTGTTTTTCTTGTTTTGGGGTTTGCCATTGTTTCGGCACTTTTGTAATGTATTTCATTTTGGTTTTGCCATTGTTTGGGCATTTTTACAGTAGATACAAAGTAGATTAGATGTATTTTAATTTATATATATTGTAACCGAAAGCTTGGAAGCAAATGGCGAAAGAATGAAGAGTTGTAGACCGAAAGTAGCTGCTGGACACCTGTTGGGAAAATGCGATTTCCTATTGATTGGTAAGGTATTTTTGGCTAAATTTTTTGGTGCAGGTCCACAAGACATAGGGCTACAACTTTGTCAACTGGGCCGAATCATGAGGAGGTGATCTTCTAGGGCATTTGGGCCTTGCAAAACAGAAAAACTGGGCTGACAGAATCAAGTTTTCCTGTGCATTATGGGCCTTTACTTGCCCATGATTGTCTTGGGGCAAGTGGGAGCCCTCCGTGTGGTTGTGCTATATGTCCCTAGTTGACTCTTGGTTCTTGTGATGGCTCATAAGACCAAGCATAGGATTTTCATCGGTTGAGGCTTTGCATATTGTGGTTGTATGTTTGTTTGGTTGTTTCATGTGTGTTGTGACTACATGGAAACCGGAAATTGTTTTCTTAAAACTTGAAACGGAACATAAACCATTTTGAACTAAATCTTATGATTTAGTTCAACTAAGTTTAAATATGATTGAAACTTAAAATCATTGTTTTTCTAAATAACACTTAAACAAGTTAAGTTATTTATTTATTTATTTGTTGTATTGTCCAAACTTATAATCCACTTAAGATTTATATTAGTCTTGAAAATGGGCAACTTGACACACATAAATTAAAAACAATGATTAGACTTAATTTAAGAAAAGTTTCTAACTTGTGCTACGAAGAATGAATGCATGCTTCTTTCGTACACGTTTTTGATCCACATCAAAATATTTTACCCGTCAAAATTTAAGTCGTGCCGTCCAATTTTGTGGACACTTGCAATTACCTTTTAGCATCTGGTCAGACCTAGGCTAAATTGTAACCCAATGTGACTATTCTCCATGTGTCAGACCTAGGATTATTCTCACACGTTTTCAAATTGGATGACTTAATCGAGTATTGTGGTCAGACCCTTGCCCGAGGCAAAGATGGGACTAAACATGCCAGCTTGACACTAGTTGCTTGTTCACTAGTGCCATGAGTCCCATAAAGTTCTAAGAGTTGCACATGTAATGCAATTGGTCGACGTTACCTACCTATTGAATCAACCATTTCTAGTAGATCAACTGCATTAATGGTCGAACCTCAATGAGGATCTTAGCCTTTTCGTAAAATTAATTGGTTTAATATGCTTAAACTTGGGTAGTTAATTTTTAAAAGGATTAATTATTGAAACTTACTAAAATTTGAACTTTGTTTGTTTTGTAGATGACAACTCCTAATCAAACCATAAACAACTCGTACATCAGATCAATTATTGAAAAAGAAAAATTGAATGGTAAAACTTTTTGGACTGGTATCGCAACCTGAGGATTGTCCTCAGGGCTGAGCAAAAGTTTTACCATCTGGAAGAACCTTTACCTGAAGCACCCCCTGCTAATGCCTCCGCTACTGTTCGTAACGCCTACACTCGTAGGGTTAATGAGCAGCAAGAGGTTGCTTGTCTTATGCTTGCAAGCATGATCCCTGAGCTCCAAAAGAACTTAGAGAACCTTGCAGCATTTGACATGCTGACCGAACTGAAAACCATGTTCGAGCAGCAAGCTGAGCAAGAATTGTTTGTGTTGATGCAAATAATGTTCTAAAAACATTATTTATATCTTTCGATTACTTCACGTTTTGAGGATGACAAAATGTGAAATCACGATACGTTAAAATCAACGTAAACAAGTCTTTAATCGGAAGATCCCGTTTCTACGCAAATCACTCTAGAACAAAGTTACAACTTGAACTAGTGATCAAAGAAGTGAATTTATGTTTTGAGAATTCACATTTTAAATGGGACAAAACATTTTTTCAAAAATACACATGACAAATTATTTTTGAAATATTAAGAAATATTTTAATGGAAAAATAAGTTTGAAAATCACAACAGCTATTTTCCCCCCAAAATCAGCTCCAACCTTCCCCAAATAAGTTTTCACCAGAAAAGACAAAATTTGGAGCGTCCTAGTCTAGGACGGCTCCACGGTTCCGTTAAATTTAACGGAGCCGTGGGGTATTTAACGGAGCCGTCCGTACAAAATTTTCTGTAACGTTCAGATTTTCTTTGCCTATAAATACCCACCCCTTTCACAGTTTTTAGGCATCCTTACACACACAAAACTTTATGAGTTGAATACTCTCTTCACACTTTCTTTCTTAGATCAATTAGGTTAGTTTTTCTTTTGTTCAAGAGTGATCCAATCATCCTTCAAGTGATCCTCTTCATTCCTCTTCATTAGCAAGAGAAGAACACAAGTATCCAAGTAGATACAAGGTGTTGTCATCCCTCTTCATTAGCAAGAGAAGAACACAAGTATCCAAGTAGATACAAGGTGTTGTCATCCCTCTTCATTAGCAAGAGAAGAACTCAAGATCTTCAAGAAGACAAGAGTTGTAGTGGTTAGGTTTTGTAACACTTGTTACATCCTTGTTGTATCTTAGCATACATCAAGATTATCTTTCTTTTGTGAGAGTGTGAGTGAAGATCATAGTGATCTTAAGAGATAGTGAAGATCTCTTGAAGCCATTGGGCTTGTGTGTGAGTAGTCAAAGGATCTAGAGTAGTTAGATTAAGTAGAGTGAAGTGAGAGTTGATCTTTGTGATCGTGTCGAGATCTTGGTGATCTCTTGAAGCCACTGGGCTTGAGTGTTTGGTCACGTGGACCTTGGTAGATTGGTGCTAGCTAAGATTAGCACTCGACATTTAGCTTAGTGTCGGTAATAGGATAAGCGACGTGTATGGTTTTCTCCGCCTGAAGGGAGGTTGTTGACATAGTGCTTGAAACTCTCGAGTGTGGTACTCGGGGAGTGGAGTAAGGCGAAGAAGAGCTTCGTATCCGAACCACTATAAATCCTTTGTCTCGGTTTGATCTTTCCAACTCTACTCTTTACTTTCATTAGTTTATATTAGTTAGTTTAGTGTGTAGTTCATATTGGTGTTGATTGGTTACACATAGAGTTCGAATCAAAGTTTCCAATAGCCAACTTTTAAAACAAGATTTTTAAAAGAATTTTAAACCGGTAAACTATTCAACCCCCCTTCTAGTTTTCCACAATTGGTATCAGAAGCCACGTCAGTCAAGATTTTAAAGTATATTGTATTTTAAAATTTGAATCGATCAATGGATTCCGACAAATATCTAGAAGGGCAATCTATGCAAAGACCACCACTTTTCGAAACCGATTGTTTTATTTATTGGAAAACAAGATTCGAAACGTATGTGAAATCAAAAGACATTGATCTTTGGCATGTTATTACCGAGGGTGACTTTCAACCTATTCAAATGAATCCGGAAACTAAAAAGGATGAAATAGTTTCTTATGATAAACAAAGTGATGAACTTAAAAGGAAATTAGCCAAAAATAATGAGGCTAAAATGATGATTTATAATGCTTTGCCTAAAAAGGAATTTGAAAGAATTTCTATGTGTAATACGGCAAAAGATATTTGGAAAACTTTGTTAGTCACACACCAAGGTAATAACCGAGTCAAAGAGAACAAGATAGATCTTCTTGTTCAACAATATGAACAATTTTCCATTACGGAAGATGAATCTATAGATAATGCTTTTGCTAGATTCAATACTATTATTACTAGTCTTAAAGCTCTTGATGAAGGTTACTCTAGCAAGAATTATGTTAGGAAGTTCCTTAGGGCTCTACATCCTAAATGGAGAGCAAAGGTTACCGCCATTGAAGAGTCAAAGGACTTGGCAATGTTGTCACTCGATGAACTTATAGGAAACTTGAAAGTTCACGAGATGATAATTAAGAAAGACTCCGATATAGTCAAAGGCAAAAGCGAGAGAGTTAGATCTCTAGCATTGAAAGCCAAGAAGGAGTCTAGTGATGAGGAATGTTCGAGTTCCGATAGTGAAGATGAGGAATATGCATTAGCGGTTATGGACTTTAAAAAGTTCTTTAGGAGAAGAGGTAGGTTTGTTAGGCAACCTCGTGATGAGAAGAAGACATCACAAAAGAACCATACTGAAAAGAAAGGGACGAGTGATAGGAAATGCTTTAGATGCGGAGATCCTAATCACCTCATAGGAGAGTGTCCCAAGCCACCGAAAGTCAACAACCAACGAGCTCTCATAGGAGGCTCCTGGAGTGATAGCGGTGATGATGAAGAAAAGAAGCCCAAGGACGAAACATGTCAAATGGCTCATGCTTCTAATGAGGTACGTTACGACTACCCAAATTTCATAGATGACAATTCGTCAATAGATGATAACATACTACATGACGAACATAATAATCTATGCAAAATTGTTTCAAAAATGTTAAGTAGAAACAAATCACTAAAGTCAAAATTGCATGAACTCGAAGTGAAAATTTTAGAACTAAAAGATCAAGTCAAAGGACTTGAAAGAAACAAAGAAATAGACGTAGGATGTGAGTCATGCATAAATCTTCGATTAGAAAATGAAAAACTCAAGGAAAATGCAATTAGGATAACTAGGTTCAAAAAGAATACAGAAAATGTTTCGACAGATAAAACAAATCGTGTAATATCTGTCAAACCTACTGATTCTGTCAAATCCCAAGACGGCACCATTAAAGGTACCAACGGTACCATTAAAATTAATGGAACCGTGGTACCGTCTGGTACTGGGGACAGATCTGAGTCGAATCTCAAAAACAAATCAAGTCCTAAACCAACTCACATAATTGTTAATGGCACAAAAGTCTCAATTGCTAGTATAGAGGAAGTTAAGAGATTTTACAAACCCATGTCAAAACCCAAACCTGGATTTGTAAAACCTAACACAAGGCCTAAGACTCCTCCACCTAGAAAAACAAACACTCCCAAACCTCGGTCAAGAACTCCTCTACCGAGACGTAACTCTAGAAGATAAAGTTTTCCAAGTAACTATCCCGTAACTTGGAATGACTGTCAACTGCAAAGTTACTTGCCATGGGAAATTTGTCCTCCATTCCAATATCCTAACCACATGCAAGAAATGCATGGGATGTTTAATGCTAACAACTTTGGACTCATGAGATATTGGGGACCAAATGTTTGAATGTTTGTCTTATGCAATAGATATGCTTGGGAATTGACTTGGAGCCTGACGAATGGGTCAAGGATAGTGGATGCACTAACCACATGACGGGCAACCGAAGTTTATTCTCATCATACAAGGCATACAATGGAGGTAATGTCACTTTCGGTAGCAAACTTAAGGGCAACATTATAGGCAAAGGTACGATTACTCAAGACTCTCTTATTATTAGAAATGTTGAGCACGTAGATAACTTAGGTTTTAACTTACTTAGCATTAGTCAAATGGTAGATAATAAGTGTAGAGTCATATTCTCTAAAGAGGGTAGTGAGATTATTAAGAATGGGAAAACCATAGGCAAAGGAGTTAGGAAAAACGGCTTATTTGTCATGAAGATTGGAAATAAGCCTGAAGATAAGATTTGTCTAGCAACTATAGATGATCATACCACCCTGTGGCATAGGAGACTAGGTCATGCCAATATGCGTCTTATACAATCATTGGCATCTAAGGAACTAGTTAGAAACCTGCCTAAGATTAAGTTCGACACACACTTTTGTGACGCTTGTAAAGTTGGAAAACAAGCTCATTCTAGTCACAAAGCTAAGAATATGGTCTCGACCTCTAGATGCCTAGAACTACTTCACATGGACTTATTTGGTCCATCCGCCGTACGGAGCTACGGAGGAAATCTCTACACCTTAGTAATAGTTGATGACTACTTTAGGTATACTTGGACTAGATTTCTTAAGAATAAGACACAAGCCTTTGAGGAATTTGAAATCTTTAGTAAGAAAGTCCAAAATCAACTAGGATGTACAATAGTTTCTATTAGGACGGATCATGGTCGGGAATTTGATAATGAAGTGCAATTTGGAGTATATTGTGATGCTAATGGTATTACTCACAATTTCTCGGCTCCACGCACTCCTCAATCAAATGGGGTAGTTGAGCGGAAAAATCGTACTCTACAAGAAATGAGTAGAACGATGTTGAATGAACAATCAATTCCGCAAAAGTTTTGGTGTAATGCGGTGGACACCTCAACTTACATTCTAAATAGGATTCTAATTAGACCTATCCTAGGAAAAACCCCATATGAAATCATGAAAGGAAGAAAACCTTCTCTTGATTACTTTAGAGTGTTTGGAAGCAAATGCTTCATACTAAACACTAAAGATTACCTCACCAAGTTTGACCCAAAGTCTTACGAAGGTGTATTCCTACGTTATTCCCAAAATAGTAAAGCCTACGTTGTCCTAAATAGAGAAACCTCGAAAGTCGAAGAATCACTCAACGTGACCTTCGATGAAAGTCCTCCACAATCTAAGACATCACCATTGGTTGATGATGACTTAGATGAGGATGAAGCCATTAAGGCTAATGGCAAGAAAACCCTAGAAGATGACATTGAGGATGAAATAGTTGAAGTTGACGAAATTGTCAACATTAAGGAATCCAAAAACCATCCTATTGAAAATGTCATAGGTAACCTAAACCAAAGAACCCTTAGGTCACAAGCACAAAACAAAAGTAACTTCTTTTGCTTCCTATCAACTGTAGAACCTAAGAATGTAGGTGAAGCAATTAAGGATGAAAGTTGGATAGTTGCCATGCAGGAGGAACTAAATCAATTCACCGCAAACCCAGTTTGGGATTTAGTACCTCTTCCTCGAAATCAAACAATCATAGGAACTAAATGGGTGTTTAGAAACAAACTCGACGAAAATGGCGTCGTAGTTAGGAATAAGGCAAGGTTGGTAGCACAAGGCTACAACCAACAAGAGGGAATAGATTATGATGAAACCTATGCACCCGTAGCTAGATTAGAATCAATTAGAATACTCCTTGCCTATGCATGTGCCTTAGACTTTAAGCTATACCAAATAGACGTGAAAAGAGCGTTCCTTAATGGTTATATCAACGAGGAGGTGTATGTTGCGCAACCTCCGGGATTCGTTGATTTCGAATGTCCGAATCATGTTTATAAACTCAAGAAAGCACTCTATGGTCTTAAATAAGCTCCTAAGGCTTGGTATGATAGTGATGAAGCGAAAAGTGTACCGCTTTTAAGGGGTCATTTAAGCCCTAAATCGTATTTATTTGATCACATATTGCCCTAAATCGTTCCTTTTGTCATTTTAGGTACTTTTGAGAAGAAATCTGGAAAAGGAAGCATTTTGGACGTTTTTGGAGCATAAAAGTGAAGAAAACGACAAAGTCTCAAAAACCGGCTGAAAAGTACCTTAGACGGCGTCAGGATTTGTTCTTGACGGCGTCATGGCTTGGCAAAAGTGGTGGATATGAAAATTACTCATGATAAGCCAGAGAAATTTGCATGGGAATTCTGACGGCGTCACCCTTTGGAATGATCAAGGTCGTCACGGTATAAGTTAAAGCGGGACGGCGTCACGCCTAATTCCGACGGCGTCAAGCCTTGATAAGCCAGAACGGATTTTGGAGAGCTAAAGAGGGACGGCGTCAAGAAGGCCATCCGGGAACCCTAAAAGCGGCGAGGTGACGGCGTCACACTCCATAACGTGACGCCGTCAGATCTGAAAGTCTATATATAGTTTTGCAATTTTTTGTCATTAGTGTGGAACTTTGTGTGTGAAAACCCTAAGACGATTTTAGCAGCTTTTTCAAGGCTTTTTGCCTTGAGATCTTCCATGTTACATTGAAGATAAGTTATCAATTAATCATTCAATATGTCTATGTGTTGTTTGATTCTATCTTGTTCTTGTCTTTTGTTTAACATGCTAGGCTAGGTTTTCTTTGTGTTTGCTTAGATCTAATGAAACCTAGCTATTGATTATTGGTTATTAGTGTGTTATTAGTTGTATTGGATGATTGTTTATCTATGTTAGGCTTAAGAAAACTGGCTAACTTCCTATTCGGTAACTTGCTTGAACGTCTTAAGAAACATGAACCAATGCGTACTAAAGGTTTTTATGGTTGTATTTAATGCACAAGCGAATTCTAGTGAACCCATGTTAGGAGCTTCCTAGCCGGCTCGACATAGGAGTGAAGTAGGAGCTTGTAGAGTTGGGGAAGTACGTACGCCACCCCACGATTGGTATTAAGGAATACACCCGTCATCCACGCAATTAATACACACTAATCAACCAGTAAAAGATAGTTAGGGAGTAAGGAAATCTAAGTAAACACATTTTTCTCCACATAAATTTCACCACCTTTTCATTTTCTGTTATTTTATTTTATTTGCATTCGTAGTAATTTGGGTTAGTTGACTAGCAACTAATTCCGCCCACTCTTTCAAACCCGAGATTTTACTTGCTTTCATAAAAATTATAAAAACATAAAAAAGAATCTTCTCTCACCCTTAGACCTATTAGAGTAGTTTTTCATACCTAACGAACACTATTCCCTGTGGAGAACGATCAATCCCCCGTACTTACCACTACACTATACTACATCGGTCAGGTACACTGCCTGGTGGGGTTGTAAGCCTCTTGAGATCCCTCGAGAGGTAAAACCTGTTGTAAGGTTGCAAAACCACGCATCAAGTTTTTGGCGCCGCTGCCGGGGAGTAGTTATTGCTTAGGTTGAAATTTTATTTTTATTAGGTCTACTCACAAGATTCCTATCAAGTGAGATTTTTTATTTTTATTTTGTAGCTTTCTCGTAGTCTATCTTTTCTTTGTGATTTTGTTTGTAATTTGCTTCAAATGGACTTTTCACTTAGACTTCTAAGATTGCAAGATATGGTTGAGTGGCTAGAACACCAAGGAGTTCAAAATACTTCATTTAGAGACACCTATGAATCATATGAGCCTTCACCTAGGATAGATTCTTATGAACAACCTCCATGTTTAGGATCTCATCTTAGTGAGGCCAATAGGAAAAGCGACCTAGTTTGCCAAGGAATTGTGGATAGAGCCGAAGCAATAAACCATAAGTTGGATGAAGCGCTAGGTTTGTTATCATCACTACCTAAGAAAACAATTGATGAGGATATAGGTGATCTTGACACGTGGAATGATGAGGTAAACACCATAAGCCCACAAAATACTCAACCATCATTTGAGGCACCCACACCGCCCGTGACTTACCCGGAAGAAGTAGAAGAGACTTTAGGAATCCCGATGGAGGTAGAACCCTTGGACCAAGCACAACTAGAGGATATAGGTTTGAACACTTTTAGTGATGACCTTACTCTTAGTTCTAGGGAATTTCCTAGTGTTGATGAGCCGGAACCTCAACCTTTACACAACTTTTCATCCTTAGATTTACATCTAGGAGACAAAAGAGGAACCGACCCACCCATAAACCAATATTATCCGGGTAGTTTCAGGATGAAGGAAGCCATTCACTCACCCCCTTCACCTCACGTGGCATATTTCCACCCTAAGGGTGTGTATCGCTACTTCCACCCGCACTTAATCCTAAGTGTAGGGAAAACCTCCCCTATTTCCGTTAAATAAGGGTAGAGTCAGGCTCGTGACTCGAACAAAAACAAGCGCTTCTTGGGAGGCAACCCAAGTTTTATTTGCTTTGTGTGTTTACTTATTTGTTTGTTTGATTTTATTTGTTTCCGTATGTATGTTTAAATTTTATTAGTATTGATTCATGTTCAAAACTAAATTGTGAAAATGCTTTATTTTGTTTTTAACTTCGTCTTAACTACATATAAAGGTATTTTGCAAAAGTTAAGTGTAAGGGAAATCCAAATCGGTTTATTAGAACAAATGAACATGAATCGTAATAATAATAAATGAACATACATATTAGTATTTGTTTGAGTCAAATGCTTGTATCGAGTCATAATGATGTTTTGCAGGATTTCCAGGAAGTAAGGTATAGGTTTTTCCAAAAATTTTCCGGAAACGTAACATGAGAATTCTGTCAGATCATTTCTGACGGCGTCAGGATTTACAACCTGACGGCGTCAGGTTTAATTTTCTGAAAATTTTTTGAAAGTTTTGTTTTCATAAAAAGTTTTTATTAAATCTATAACTTATAATCTCCAGGAATCTGCAAAATTATCATTCCACAAGCATTATATCCTTATATATAGAGTTTATCCCGCCGATGTTATGCAGGTTTTCGTGTTTGTTTTCTCAGGTTTAACAGGTTATTTTGGACAAGGAAATGTTTGTTGGATCAAGCTTTTGGCGATGCATTAGTCATGGAGCTTCAAAATTACTTTGGAAGAAGATCTAACCATGTTACTTCATTATCCACCGAGCGAATCAGGGGAGTATTTGATTTCATTCTTTTACTTTTTTCTTTTACATCTTGTTATTTGAACATTGGGGACAATGTTCATCTTAAGTGTAAGGGGGGGTAAAAGTACGATTAGAGAATGCTATTACGCTTGATTTTTGTTTGTTTAATAGTAAATGTGTAATAAAACTGAGATAAATACCTGTTAGGGTAATTTTAGTGCCAAATTTAAAATTTTTTACAACATTTAGGAGTAAAACTTTAGTTCTAATGAGCGTCTCACGGATAGGAGTTATATGACTAGCACAAAAAACCATACCACTAAAAATTTTTCCACCCCCAAATATGTGAGGTTCGCCCCTAGAATTGGTAGGAAAAGCATTTATGCTATGATGTGTGTACCGGTAGCACTTAGATTCTAGAACTTGCGTTAGGACCATTCCGAGGCCACAAGTGAGACTACATTCGTGTAGTTAGATTTACTACATGATAAGAGGCATTAGGATTAACCCATTGTTTTACACCTGTGTTTTTGTTATAATTACATTGGCTACATTGGTCAAGTAATTCTCCCACACCCTTTGCGTTGTACTCATTTTTAGTACACGATACCCCTAGTACACCCCTCAGAGCCTATCTTTTCGTTTCGACCTTTAAGCATTTTACTTAAAGGAAGAATTTGTTTACACCCCACTTAAATGTACACCCAAATCGCCTTAGCCTACCTTGTATGCACTCATTTTTAGTGCATTATTGTTACAACATTTCTAAGTCGAGTCATATCCTTGTACATATTGTTTTGGGACGATTGGGACTCATGGGTAAAGTACTAGTGTAATGGAGTAATGGGGAAGAACATCATTTATTACCCCCATATGTGCTAAATATTTTAAAAGTACTCCAAGTTTTTCGATTATCTTAATTCGAGTCATTAGAATAGTTATTTGTAAAGTTATGTAAAAGTTCAAGTGTAAGGGGAATGCAACGCCCCTATGATGTATTATTTTGGATGGTAGGGCAAGAGTGTATGCAAAAAAAAAAAAAAAAAAAAAAAAAAAAAAAAAAAAAAAAAAAAAAAAAAAAAAAATCAAGAAAAATACAAAAAAAATGAGAAAAAGAAAAATAGAAAAAACATACGGACTACCATCCCGTTTCATTTTATGTTTATTTTATGTTTTTAGCTTAAGATTGAGTCGAGTCTTGGCTTAGCAACATTGTATAGTACATGTAATTAATCAAGATCTTTAACTCGCCACCAGTAAAATATCCTTTATCCAACAAAACCGTGTTTTCCTTTTCCCTACACCTAACGTTATAACCCATGTAAAAGCCCTCTTTGATAGTTTATCTTAGGTGCTTACGCCTAGTGGAGGAGGTTTTCGATCCTTTCCCAAGCCTATGGTAATCTATTTGCTATGACAGGTAGTAAGAGATATTATCCGTTTTCATTTATGAGATTTATTTTGATGACACTTGAGAGATGTGAGTATCTAAACACTACTTGTGAGGTGCTAGTTTGTAATCTCCGTGCTTATTATGATTAAAGTGGAACGAATATTTGTTGTAATTACTTTTATGTTAGCATTAAATGACCCCTAACTTGTATTTTAATTAGAATAAAAGCGCATTTGCTTGAGGACAAGCAAATCTCAAGTGTAAGGGTATTTGATGAAGCGAAAAGTGTACCGCTTTTATGGGGTCATTTAAGCCCTAAATCGTATTTATTTGATCACATATTGCCCTAAATCGTTCCTTTTGTCATTTTAGGTACTTTTGAGAAGAAATCTGGAAAAGGAAGCATTTTGGACGTTTTTGGAGCATAAAAGTGAAGAAAACGACAAAGTCTCAAAAACCGGCTGAAAAGTACCTTGGACGGCGTCAGGATTTGTTCTTGACGGCGTCATGGCTTGGCAAAAGTGGTGGATATGAAAATTACTCATGATAAGCCAGAGAAATTTGCATGGGAATTCTGACGGCGTCACCCTTTGGAATGATCAAGGTCGTCACGGTATAAGTTAAAGCGGGACGGCGTCACGCCTAATTCCGACGGCGTCAAGCCTTGATAAGCCAGAACGGATTTTGGAGAGCTAAAGAGGGACGGCGTCAAGAAGGCCATCCGGGAACCCTAAAAGCGGCGAGGTGACGGCGTTACACTCCATAACGTGACGCCGTCAGATCTGAAAGTCTATATATAGTTTTGCAATTTTTTGTCATTAGTGTGGAACTTTGTGTGTGAAAACCCTAAGACGATTTTAGCAGCTTTTTCAAGGCTTTTTGCCTTGAGATCTTCCATGTTACATTGAAGATAAGTTATCAATTAATCATTCAATATGTCTATGTGTTGTTTGATTCTATCTTGTTCTTGTCTTTTGTTTAACATGCTAGGCTAGGTTTTCTTTGTGTTTGCTTAGATCTAATGAAACCTAGCTATTGATTATTGGTTATTAGTGTGTTATTAGTTGTATCAGATGATTGTTTATCTACAATAAAACAGGCTTTCAGAGACTGAAAAATCAGTCTCCGATACACCACGATCAGTTACGAATGGTCTATCAAGGACTGATTTTGCTAGTCACTAATCAGTGGTAGAAGCTTAGTTGCGGAAAGTGACGTTATCAACTGAAATTCAGTCCTTGTTGTATCAAACCAACGAGGACCAGAGATCAGTCACCAAAATAAAAAAGTCGGTCCTTATTTCTATGGGTTGGTATCATGTTATTTCAGTCCCCAATGCATATTATCGGCGACTGAAAAGTCAGTCGCCAATACTATGTTTGATCAGTTACTAACACATGGATTTAGGGACTGAAAATTAGTCCATGAACATTGTTTATAGTCCCTAATATGTTTCGTTGTTTTGTAGATTACCGTACCAAATCAGTCTCT
This sequence comes from Artemisia tridentata subsp. tridentata, assembly GCA_021014915.2. Classification (NCBI taxonomy): domain Eukaryota; kingdom Viridiplantae; phylum Streptophyta; class Magnoliopsida; order Asterales; family Asteraceae; genus Artemisia; species Artemisia tridentata. The sequence continues at coordinate 469,332,035 of CP139509.1, read as the reverse complement.
AATAATAGGATTTAAAAACTAATTAGTCTCCGATGAAAGGTTTTAAAGACTGATTGTTAGTCACAAAAAACAGATGAATTAGTCCTTAATTTGTTTTTCTAGTGACTGAAAATTAGTTTCAAAATATAAGTTAATCGATAAAAAATAACATTCAAAACAGTCTCTAATATGATGGCGCCGTTCCATTATATTTCTATTATAAACTAAAAGTTAGTGGCAAATACAATTTAATTCAGTCCCCATTCACAATGCATACATGACCCCTTACAATAGTATATAAAACTCCAAACCATAAACAATAATAATAACAATATTTCTTTAAAGCATAATAATCACCAATCCAAATAACAAGAGTTTACAATTCAATATGTTTAAAAATAAAACTAAATTCAATAGAAATAAATTTGAACGTCCTATATATCACTATCGGTGAATGGATCATCTACCATCACCGTTACCATCACCTTCAGCAATCCGTAAATAGGTTTATATACAAACTTACAATTACTAACAACGATACAAATATATGTAGGTCTTAAAAACAAGTGTATTACATTACAATATATAGAACCTTATATTCTGTCGGTAATCCATTTTCATCCGTTTTTGTTAGTTTTTATCTGTTTTTGTCCGTTTTTATACGTTTTCGTCCGTTTTTTACGTTTTCGTCCGTTTTTATACATTTTCGTCCCTTTTTTTTACGTTTTTGTCCATTTTTTACGTTTTCGTCCGTTTTTTACGTTTTCGTCCATTTTTTTACGTTTTTATACGTTTTCATCCATTTTAGTCCGTTTATTTTTACGTTTTTATATGTTTTCATCCGTTTTCGTCCGTTTGTATACGATTTCATCCGTATTTTTATGTTTTCATTAGTTTTTATCTGTTATATTTTAACGTTTTTATACGTTTTCATCCGTTTTAGTCCCTTTTTTTACGTTTACGTCCATTTTTATACGTTTTCGTTCATTTTTTACGTTTTCGTCCGTTTTGATACGTTTTCATCTGATTTTAAACGTTTTCGTCCATTTTTATAAGTTTTCGTCCGTTTTTTAAACGTTTTAGTCCGTTTTAATCTATTTTTATACATTTTAGTCTTAGTTATGATGTCCATGTATTAGGGAATGAGTTGTGATTCAAATTCAGTCACTAACAAATTTCCTCCAAACTTTTTTTTATTGCGCAAACATATTTGTAACTGAATTTTAGTCTTAGGTATGATGTTCATGTAATAGGGACGCAGCTGTGACTGAAATTCAGTCACTAAAAATTTCCCTCCAAACCTTTTTATTTTGTAGACATATTTATAACTGAAACTTAGTCTTAGCTATGATCTCCATGTATTAGGGACCGAACTGTGACTATAATTCAGTCACTAACAAATTTTCCGCCAAATTTTTTTATTGCGCAAATATATTTGTAACTGAAATTTAGTCTTAGATATGATGTACATGTACTAGGGACTGAATTGTTACCCTTATTCAGTCACTAACAAATTTGCCTCCAATTTTTTTTCCCGTACAGGCATATTAGTAACTGAAATTTAGTCTCAGATATGAGGTCACTGTATCGAGGACTGATTTTTAGTCACCGCAATCAGTCAATAAAAGGTCAGTCCTTAAAAGTATCAGTAATTGATGTTTCAGTTACCGATGCTATGTATCAGCGACTGATATATCAGTCTCTAGAAATTCAGTCTCTGAAAGCCTGTTTTTTTGTAGTGTATTGGATGATTGTTTATCTATGTTAGGCTTAAGAAAACTGGCTAACTTCCTATTCGGTAACTTGCTTGAACGTCTTAAGAAACATGAACCAATGCGTACTAAAGGTTTTTATGGTTGTATTTAATGCACAAGCGAATTCTAGTGATCCCATGTTAGGAGCTTCCTAGCCGGCTCGACATAGGAGTGAAGTAGGAGCTTGTAGAGTTGGGGAAGTACGTACGCCACCCCACGATTGGTATTAAGGAATACACCCGTCATCCACGCAATTAATACACACTAATCAACCGGTAAAAGATAGTTAGGGAGTAAGGAAATCTAAGTAAACACATTTTTCTCCACATAAATTTCACCACCTTTTCATTTTCTGTTATTTTATTTTATTTGCATTCGTAGTAATTTGGGTTAGTTGACTAGCAACTAATTCAGCCCACTCTTTCAAACCCGAGATTTTACTTGCTTTCATTAAAATTATAAAAACATAAAAAAGAATCTTCTCTCACCCTTAGACCTATTAGAGTAGTTTTTCATACCTAACGAACACTATTCCCTGTGGAGAACGATCAATCCCCCGTACTTACCACTACACTATACTACATCGGTCAGGTACACTGCCTGGTGGGGTTGTAAGCCTCTTGAGATCCCTCGAGAGGTAAAACCTGTTGTAAGGTTGCAAAACCACGCATCAGATAGACTAAAAGCCTTCTTGATCGAACATGAATATACAATGGGAAAGGTTGATAACACACTCTTCACAAAGAAAAGAAATTCACATCTCATCATTGTTCAAATATATGTCGACGACATTATATTCGGATCAACTTGTCAAGAAATGTGCGATGATTTCTCAAAAATCATGCACGACGAGTTTGAGATGAGCATGATGGGTGAATTAAATTTCTTCCTTGGTTTACAAATTAAACAAATGGAAGATGGCATCTTCTTTAATCAAGCTAAGTATAGTAAAGAGATGCTTAAGAAGTTTAGTTTAGAAGAGTCTAAGCCCATGAAAACTCCCATGTCCACGGAAATAAAACTCACGAAAGATGAAGAAGGTGAGTCCGTGGATAGCACTAAGTATAGAGGTATGATAGGAAGTTTACTATACCTCACGGCAAGTAGGCCCGACATCATGTTTAGTGTCTGCCTTTGTGCTCGCTTCCAAGAGGATCCCAAAACCTCTCACCTTAAAGCGGTTAAGCGTATCTTCCGATACATTAAAGGCACTATACACTTGGGATTATTCTATCCCAAGGGGACCGGTGTAGAAACTGTTGTCTATGCCGACTCTGATCATGCGGGAGATTATGTGGATCGAAAGAGTACGAGTGGCGTTTGTACCTTCATGGGTTGTTGCTTAACTTCTTGGTTCTCTAAGAAACAAACGGCTCTTGCTATCTCCACAACCGAAGCCGAGTACGTAAGCGCCGGAAAGGCATGTCAACAAGTACTATGGATGAAACAAGCCCTTATAGATTATGACATTCATTTAGATGACGTTCCCATTATGTGTGACAATAAAGGTGCTATTGACTTGAGCAAGAACCCCGTTCAACACTCCCGTACTAAACATATCGAAATTCGCCACCACTTCCTTCGTGATAATGTTCAGAAAGGAAATATTTCTATTGAGAAAGTTCCTTCTCAGGACAATATCGCAGACATCCTTACCAAACCTCTCAAACGATAATCCTTTAACTACCTTCGTCTAGGTCTAGGAATGATGGAACATGTTCCATAAACCTCATGACTCTTGAAGTCATCTCGTGTGTCTCGTTAAGTCTAGTTTAGTTTCCCTAGCCAAAGGAATTTATTAGGTATAAATTCCTTCCTCGTGTCATAGAGTCTCTCTAAAACAGCGAGACTTATTCGTCAAACATCAAAATGGGACAGAAACCATCCTTGCAGATACACGGCTCCACTAAATGTGGCACGACACCGTTAAATTTAACGGTACCGTGGAACCGTGCATCTGGAACATTCCGTATTTCAGTTCCCCTTTTCCACACCACTCATTCCAAACCCTCATAACCTTAGCAACTGCTGTCATAACTTAACCTCACACCCAACACTTAATTACACCCCTTCAAGATCATATTCAAGATATTGAGTTTCAAGATCCTCAATAATTCTCAACCTCTTTCAACAAAAATTGTAAGTCATCTTACTCCAATTTCTTAATTTTGGGTCTAGGGTTTATGCATTGATGAAAATTGAATTGGGGTTTTTCAATTTTATCTAGGAAATTTTCAATTAGAAGTCATCAACACCAAAACATTTCAAAATCTTTGGTACCAAAACATTGAGGTTACCAAAACACCCCAATTACATCGTTTTCAAAATCTCACGAAACTAGGACCATGAAATTGTTCTTTTCGTGCATTGTTGATGCAAACTAAAACACTTTCCCATGCATACAAGATCTCACAAATCATGATCGAACTACATAATCAATATGTATTCTTCGACTTATTTGCTTGAGCAAAAGTAAAATTAGGAGTGTTTGGGTAATCTCATTATTTTATTTTGAGTCGAGATTGCCGCACCTCCACATAGTTTGCATATAGGCACACACTAGGCATGTGTATATAATGCAACTATTCTTTATACTAATTTTTCCTAAAAATTTTTTTTTATAGGAAACAAAAATGTCTCATGAATATGATTTTGATCATCTTGTTAGGAATATAAATATTCAGATGAAGGCTCGGTCACCCCGATCATCTATTTAGCATCTACATAGCTCGTAGGCTTATTATTATTATTAGTACTATTAGTATTATTAGTTTTATTAGAATAGTCATATATATTATTGTGGAGTGGGTCGGGGCTTTTCCCACTGTCAGCTCACTCCACAGCCCACTAGGGGCACAAATATTAGATAGTATATAAAGCCCTTCCCACACTTGGGAAGGGTTGGAACTCTTCATTCATTGAATCTAATTTTCCAGGTTTTCCTTTCAAGAGTCTCCCTCTCTCTCTCTCTCTAGTTCATAACATCTCACTAACTCACCATGGGATTCTTGATCTTTCAAGATCCAAGACCACCCGAATAGATCCACACAATCAAAAGGTTAGATCCTACAATTGGTATCAAGAGCCATGGTTAGGTTCGTTTGATTGTGTGTGCTTGAATTTGTGGATTCGATTTTCTTGTTTTTATTCTTTATGTTCGAACCAATTTTTCTATTCTCGGTTTAGTCTTTATGTTCAAACCAATTTTTCTAATCTGTTTTGCTTGAAACTTAAACCTTGGGCCTTTAAGTGTTTAAGGTGCTATCATATTTATATTTTGGGCCTTAAGAGTTGAGTTTGGGTTTTTGCTAGTCTGTGTTACTTAAGAAAGATTGTTTTTCTCTTTAAGGACGTTTTCTTGTTTTTCTTTTCTTTTACCTATTGTTCGAACATATGGCGTACTGAAGAAAAGTGTGGTCTTTGTGTGTCGATTCGAGATTTTTTAGTTTATACTCTTGGTAGCAGTTAGTCATAAGAAGCTGCTGAAGTTTATATTCTTGGTGGCGGTTTGTCTCAAGAGATTATGAAAGTGGCTATTCTTGGCAGCGGCTTGTTTAAGGTTTTTCTTGTTCGTACTCTTGTTGTTCTTGGTGGCGGCTTGTCAAAAGAAGCTATCCTTGGTTGCGGTTGTGAAAGTTGTTTCTCGTTAGCGGTTTCGCATACTTTTTTTTGGAAGTACAGTTTGGAGCTTAACCAAAACCGGAAAGAAGACAAAAGTGCTGAAAGTGACTAGTTTGGCTTGATGCTCCAGCGGTTTGACTGTTTGACCGGTCAACAGCAGTTTGACTTGTCCTAGCGGTTTATTGACTGGCGGTTTATTGACTGGCGGTTTATTGACTGGCGGTTTATTGGCTGGCGGTTTATTGACTGGCGGTTTATTGACTGGCGGTTTACCACAGTTGACTAGTCAAGAAAAGTCAATGTACTCAAAACGATAAAAAGAAAGAAGATGAAGCAGAAAAGACCACGACCACAGAACAACAAAACAACAAAACACCTCAGAACAACATAACACCAGACTCGAGTCTAATTCATGCCAACAAAGTCTATACATCACTAGTCCAATACCAGAACCACAAAACAAACGCCTCTCATCATCAGTTCAAACAACTATTAATACAAGATCTCAGTCAATCTCATCGTGAGGTATAACAAACCAATGATCTTCAAAGATCAATTCACAATACGCATCTCACATCATTGATCCATAAACAATCGAAACAAAATTAAAAGATCTCAGTAATCTCGTGTGAAACAAGATTCGTTCAATGATAAAACCACAAGAGATTTTTCATCACTGATCTAATTTTTTGAAGACAAGCTTTTATGTTTCATATACGAAATCGTTTAAGGCAGATTTATAACAACCTTGTTAAAATCTCTCCTTGTTTCGATGGAAAAACACAAGAACAAAAGGCAAATTATACCTACCCGATACCTCTCTTAGTGATGTTGAAACTGTTCTTGATATGCAAATGAAAAGGGTTGTCTTTTATTCGTTTTCGGGTTCAAGATCTAAACGGGTTAACTTGTTGTGTGATCGATGAGGATGGAAATCAGATAAGATGTTTTTTTTGGGTTTGTGTTTGAGAAAATTGGTGTTGATGATGAGTGATGTCTGAGATTAGATGAGTTTGATAAAGATGGGGGCGGATTAGTTTTTGGTGTAACATGAGATTATGGTTTGAGTTGTTTAATGGCTGCGCATTGTTCAGTGATGAGAGGATTAGCGTTATCTCATTCTTTGTGTAAAGTGTGTTTAGTGATTCTCTTATACACATCCTAATTAGTAGGGTTATTAATTGTTGTGTGGACTTGGACGTTAATCCATAATTTCATTGAATGGGCTGGTCAAGAAAGCTTTTGGGCTTACATGTGGAACTGAGCAATCCGTTTGGATTAGTGGAGTTGGGCTTATATTTAATTGCCAAAATCTTTATTCAAAAAAATGAGTTAACCGTAAAAAATCTTTTTTTATGTTTTTATCATTTGGTGAATAAGAGCGGTATGTTTAGATCGACAAAATCTCTCGGATTCATATACAACGTCATGACTGGTATTTGGGTTTATGAAGGTCAACGAGATTACTGAGTTGTGGATTCAGCAGCATTGTCCTACTGGTGCCTACAATTTGAGTGAGCCTGCAATTTGATCCTTGCGATTTGAGTTACAGTTGACAAATTGCGATTTGGTTAATTGCAAATTGACAAGTTGCTATTTGACTTGTTGCGACTTGACTGATTGCAATTTCACCAGTTGCAATTTGACGTTGCGAGTTTACACTTGCGATTTGACTAATTGCGATTTGGTTGATTGCAATCTGACTTGTTGCAAATTGACGAACTGTGACTTGACTTGTTGCGATGTGATCAAGTTATGATTTGACTTATGTGACTTGAATTTTGAAGATTAGTATTGCAGTTCACTCTAGGCTATTCTTGTTGATTTCACGGTTTCACTTGTAGATTTTAGAAAATCCCGCGAAAGATTCGATTTCTCGGTTTAAATCTCAAGGGTAGTAAAATCCCGTCAAATCAACTTTGTACAAGTAAGTGGGATATGGAGTTTGACATAATAAAACTTACGGGGTGTGACCAATTTTTCGGGATAAGTTTGTGCTTCGAGATCGGTAGGAATTGGGAAATTATGGTGACTTGGTTGGTTTGTTAATTCACGGGTTGGTGTACTTAGTGTCACAAACATCTCGGGGTGGATGGATGCACGATGTTTGATGACCCTTGCTCGAGCGTATTTAAGGTGATTAGACCTGGATGTTCAAGAAGTGGATATATACAATAAAGGATGGAAGGTTGGGTATATATCACTACCTATATTTAAAGGAGTTACGTTGTTGGGCTCAATATAGGTTCTAAATCACAATTTTCAATTTAAGGTGATTAGACTTGGATGTTCAAGAAGTGGATATATACAATAAAGGGTGGAAGGTTGGGTATATATCACTACCTATATTTAAAGGAGTTACGTTGTTGTGCTCAATATAAGTTCTAAATCACAAACTTAGTGCAAGTATAAGTCGCGAACTTGTCCTTTATCAAGCTTCATCAAGTGATTGTTGTTTCTCAAGCTTCTAATGGGATTGTAGTACAAGATCTTCTCAAGAGGTGGTCAGACTTAATGACGGGAGGTGGTTTGTTCAGAGACGTGTCTTAACCTGTGACACTTTCTATAGCTAATCATATTTCATCAAGCGGTTTTGGCATATTATGAGCTTCAGGGAATTTTTAATCTGCTAAACCATTGATGAGGAGACAAACGAGGGGTTACTACAAGAGAGTCTTTATCACCATCTTCGTTGAAGTAGTTTTATTTGTCTTTTTCCATGTATTGTGCCTGACAAATTCACAAACATCACGGACTCTCAGCTTTGACAAAAAGGTCATTGCATGCCCTTTTTGAGGGGGAGAATTAGCACAAGTTTCCTAGCGGTTCGTGGTTTAGCTTTCAACGGGTTGGCTCTTAGCAATTTTCCTAAGATTTCAACGGTTTGATACTTACTGTTGTGCAGTTTGTTCTTGAATTTATTTATCGGTTAAATCTCAAGAATTGTAGAATCCTGTACACAGTACGACAACTATTCCATGCACTGCACCTGATAACATCCAGGCAGCTGGGTCAGGCAGCTATGTTTGATTGGACGCCCTATGAGTCTTGGACACTGCTAAGAATTTGCGCATGTTTCTTTCCCCTTTGACTATTCAACCGCACAAAATGATCACGAAGTTAATTTGGTATTCCTTGTTTGAGATTGAAGTTGAATTTCACGAAGGCGTCTACTTAGTTCATCTTGAAGTCGGGGTTGGTTGGATGCATGATCTTCAATGATAACTTGCTCGTGCTTAAAATTTTAAGTTGAAGACTTGGGTTATCTAGTTACCAGCAGTCGGGGTAACTATCACTTAAGAGTCATAGGAGTACTCAGTGTCACACGTCAAAGACGTTGTTGATAATCGCAAGAGGTGTTAATGTCTCATACTTTGGTTGGGTATAGAGTACTTAGAGATTTTACACCGTTCTTCCAACAACAGTGCAAGCTTAGGTAACAAATTTGAGTAATTCTACTTCTTTCGCAATATTGGTATTTCGGATTTCCTGCATCAAGTGGTCACAAATAGTTGTTTGTGTACGAGGTTAGATAGTTGGACAAATGCTTTAAAAGTTGTGATGCGATCTGTAATTCTCACGAGATGTTCTTAACCCAAACTGATGTTCACCAAAACCAATTCAGTCATGCCACATTCAATCTGTTACTATCTCATGGTTTCTTCTTGGTTTTGTAAAATCCCGCGAAAGAACTTATTTCTCTGTTTAAATCATAGATTTGTAAAATCCCGTGATGATGGGCTATGCGCTCTTGACCATGATCGGGTTAAAACCATTATCAAAGTTCAGCTATTATATCACAAATGGCTGGATCGAGGCATTTAATCGACAAGATGTGACTACGGGGTTAGTTCAGTATTATTTATTTGAGGCTGAAGTGAAATTTCATGGGTGCGTGTACTTAGTATCTGAAGATATCGGGGAGGTTGGACAAAGATTCTTCGAGATCCTTGTTCGAGCTTTCAACATTTACAATGACAAGGACTTGGATATCTAGTTATTTTTTCTTTCTCTCTATTACAAAATAACTATCACTTTATGGAGTCACGTTGTAGTGCTCAGTGTCACACGAAGTTGTGGATATCCAAGAGATAATGTACGTCTTATACTTGATGGTTGGTTGGTTGAAGAGTATAGAGTACTTAGGGATTCGATGTTGCACGAAGTCTCTACACCGCTCTTTGTCACACATTAGTACAAGTTTAAGTCACAAGTTCGGGTTATATTACTTCAGTATCAAGTTCATCATATTGGGTTTTCTCCATCAGTGGTCACGACATCAAGCCGACAGAATGATAATGGGGTTGGTAACGAGTTAGATGAGAGAAGAAGTAAAGAGAGAGAGATGACGTCTGTACAAGTCAGTGCAGGCCTCGTTCTTCAACATTATGACGTCTGTACAAGTCAGTGCAGGCCTCGTTCTTCAACATTATGACGTCTGAATACCTCAGTTCAGGCCTCGTTCTTCAAGGAAAAGAAAAGTGTACGCTTGAGTGCACTTTATCTTCAAAAGAAGAGGAATCTTCTTAGTTATGGCCATTCTCGTCAACAAGTATCATGCTCTTTCCGTGCTTATTCAGTCTTCAAGTGGATCGGCGCATATTGGAGTATACTTTTATTCACATATTCAACCAAAAATTGCAGTTGACAGGCATATGCAATTTTTGAGGGGGGGAAAGGGTGAATAAACAACATGTCAGTCTTCAAGAACCGTCAAGTGGAGCTACTTACAGTTGATGGTATTCATATTCACTTGTTTAATCATCAAAAATTGCAGTTGGCAGGCATATGCAATTTTTGAGGGGGGGAAAGGGTGAATATGACTCTACATGTTGATTGATGATTGAGAAATGGTCATACGACTCCTGAATATGTCAGTTCAGGAGTCGTGCAAACCATGTTTCTCCAACACTACTTCTTCCGTCTTTCAAGGTGTTGAAGAACATGGTCATGGAATGCTAATCGACATCTTCTCACGGGCTGGTTCAATCAGTATCAAAGGGCTTCTAGTCAATGCTTCATGTATATGTCATTAGGCTACATGTACACATAATGATGATGATTCCGATTAATCGTAACCATCATGGGGGAGAGAAATGTGTACACCAAGGTCGCACAAAAGGTTCACGTGATCGGGCTTAATCATTTATTCCGATGTTGATAACCGCAGAGATGATCAGTGGTTCAACTTGTCACCTTGGTATTATCGTTTCGCTTTCACGTCATGGGCTGATTAATCGTAACCATCAGGGGAGAGAGAATGTGTACATCAAGGACGCACAACAGGTTCTCGTGATCAGGGCTTAATATCCAAGAGGATACATTCTATAGATGATTAGTGGTTCAACTTGTTACTTTGGTGTTATACTAAAGACTGAAGAAGGTCGAGTCGTCAGTCTATTCTTCATTCTCTGCTGTGTGTTATCGTCTCATGTGCACGCTGCGGGTTGATGGGTTACATGTAAGATTACTGGAAGGCATTTGGTGAGATGAAGATGATTGGTATTCTGTTCCTCCACATTGGGCAATCTTGAAGAAGGTCGAGTCTACAGTCTTCTCTACATTCAAAAATGTTGAGCTCTTTTCTTACAACTTGATATTTAACTTAATCCCATGACAGTTCTTGTTTGATGAGTTGTGGAGTTAAGTTAGGTTCAAGTTGTTCTGTAGTTTAAGGTTAGGTCCAACTTGATTTTAACCTAATATCATGACAGTTCTTGTTTGATGAGTTGTGAGGTTAAGCTGAAATCAAGTTGTTACTGGGCTTAAATTTGTGGTTTAGCTTAACCTCATGACAGTTCTTGTTTGATGAGTTGTGGGGTTAAGCTAGATTTCAGTTGAGGCTCAACTTAAACTAACGAAAAGATGCCTAAGGTTTTTGACGGCGTTTCTCAAGGACGGGAGTGTTAGAAGACTAAAGACGGCATGCATTTGGTTATCAAAAGACTTCTTCATATTATGGGCGTTCATCCAAAGTCTTCTTCCTATTATGGGTGTTCATCAGAAAGGTTGTCAGATTGGGGGAGAGCACTAATTAGGGGAGAGTGAAAAGCCAGAATCAATCCCTGATTAAAAGTGCTCACATTGCTCTTCAGCAAATCAAGTGATGAATGCGGAGAAGATTCAGGATGCTGAGGAGTAATGGTTTTCGGTTCGTATCCTTGTATATATTTTGCTTCTTACATTCTTTTTCATATCTTATACCTTTTTGTAAATAGATATATAGAAATCTTGCTAATTGTAAATAGAGAAACTTAAAACCAGAAAACCCATAAAAATTAAAAAATTAGAAAATACCAAAAATAGTTTCACCTAGGCATGTCTTCTGTTTATCGATAACATTTACGGAATTAGAAATGTCATTCAATAATGGCACGGGTCTTTAAATGAAGCTCGAGCAGAAGTTAAAATGGATTGTTAAAACATGTCTAAATGGCTTGCTATTACTTTAGATAGCAACCCGCGCTTCACAATGGGGAAAGCACTTCGCCAAAAAGACGGCTGTTCCTCCAACTGGGTGATGTTCACCTGGGCATGGATTACTTTATATCCATGTTTCTTCGATCTGATGTACGTTTCAGTGCATCATTTCTTGAAAAAGAAGAGAAATCTTCTTTGTATGCAAATAGTTTTCATTCTGTGATTCTTCTGAAAATTATTTGTAAGACACTTGGTGATTATGTGTTGCTTGAAATTCCTTTATACTTGGATTGTGCATAAAATTTGTCAATCAATCAACGACTACAAATATTTAACTAGAATACGGGTCATTGATTGAGGGGGAGAGTGAATTCAAATTTTATATCATCAAACGGATTTATTGGTTAAATCATACTTGTTAGAAATGGTTTTGTAGTTAATGGGGAATTAGTTGAAGAGGATCTTGCTAAAACTTTATATCAAATGGCCAAACATGTTAGTTGCTAGAAAGTTTAGGACATTATGTGCAATCTGCTTATAGTTTCCTAGCTTTATGTATCTAGAAGGTTCATTTGTGTTACTTAGGAATCCTAATTTAATCCCTTAAATACTTTAAGACTCAAAACCTAAAAGAAGTAAGAAAACCAGTTGCAGTTGATGTTTTTGAATACTCCTATGACATGTGTATAATCTGAATGAATGAGGTTCAACTGTTGTTTGACTCTTGTTAGTCGATTGCTGCTTAATTGTTGTTGATATAGTGCATATGTTCTCAGGATTTCCTTAGGTATATATCTATCGTGTTAGAATCTTGTTCCTAAGTTCATGAATTGAATGATGAAATATGTGTGAATTGCCATGTTCATGATTATTGTTGGCTCTTCATGCTAGATAGTAGTTTGACGTATTTCCTGATTGTGGTTTGATTATAAGATGAACTTGGTATTATAATGTGGCAAGCAGCTGAAGGGTAGCTATTTAGGAATAGTGTATCTGTATGTATGTATATCTGTGTTGATATTCTTATGCAGATTCCATAGCTAAAATGAATGTACCAGTTCCCATTCTAACCATTTGATCAGACGTTCAAACTCTATTGATTGGCTCGGAATTCACCACGACAACAACATCGGCAGCAACAACAACAACAACACCGTCATCACCACCACCACCTTCAGTGAAACAAAGCAATATTTGTTCCGATCTCGCCAAGTGGGGATCTACAATACTTGGACGTTCTTGTTGGTGGATGGATAATCGATGTTGACCAATGACTCCTTCAGAGAAGCGGATGATCACATCATCTGTGCAAAAAGGTCAATATCATTCGTGTCATTAACTATCACTTTGTGCAAAATTAGAAGCAGTGAATCTCCCTCTTAGTTCCATTATCAGAAAACATTAAGTCGGACACATTTTTCTCTCACATTTTTCTAACTTATTTAAATTAATTGGGATCACAAATCTCAAATGGTTTGAAATTTTTGATCGGGGGAGAGAATGTGATTTAAATATGAAATCTGATAAAATGTGATGATTTGAACATAAATGCAAGCTCTCCCGTATGTGTTAAACCATTTTATATATCAATGCACATATTGAGGGGGAGCAAAATGTTTTGGATGTGAAAGTAAGCTCTCCAGTAAGTGCTAAACTCTTTTGTATACCAATGCACTTATTGAGGGGGAGCAAAGGATTTGGCATGGATCTTATGTGAGCAAGGCTCAGACATCACCAATGAATTGACGATAGCTAAAGTCAGTAGTCGAAAGGACAAGTCCTGGACGGGTAATAATTTCAAGCCAGTTTATCTGGTGATGTAAGCGTGTCTCGCAAAGGACGTGTCTGAGTAGAATGTACCGATTTCGAGCGATTTTCCTTGAATGTGATCTGGACGGGTAATAATTTCAAGCTAGTTCACTAGTGATGTAAGCGTGTCTCGCAATGATCATGTTCTTGGAAAATCAATCAATTCAAAAAGTGCGAGCTCTACCTAACATGTGCAAATTTATAAAACAATCAACCGAGCACATGTTGAGGGGGAGCATTTGAAAAATATAAAACTCTCAAGTGTTTGCAAAAATGTGTTTCAGAATCATGAACACTTTGAGAGATTTTTTCAAAGATTTGGTTTGGGAATCGTGGATGAATACCAAAGACCGAAAATTTTAATGAATGCATGGAGTTATAAGGATGGTTAGGTTAGGCTCAAGTTCCCACGATCCCGCCAGAGCCGGAGGGATCTACCCAGGGACAATCCACTAGTTAGTGTAGAAGTCCTTAGGTATGATTAAAAAAGGAGAAAAGTGAATAAGGGAAGAGTGCCGACTGAGATGGAGCTTGTACTGGAACAAACCCAACAAGGTACTAGTAAGGAAGTCTTGGTAAGCACTGAAGGGGTTGAACAATGAAAAAGAAATGTAAAGGTAAAGGGTGAAAAGAAAGAAGCCCTCCTTACACTTTAGGCAGAAACCGGGTCAATACATATGCTGTCAGAATCACTTAGTTGATTGCTGACATTGAAGACAAAGTATCATGGACCCAGTGATACGCTGCACAACCCTCCCTAGCCACTCAAGGTCCCTTAAAGGATTCTTGTTTCAATTGTCACGGAGTTCAATACATTTCTATCGTCTCTCTCACTCCGAGTTAGGTGATATTGAATAGGTTGCAGTTCTCTCCAGCCTCCGCTCACTAAATCAAAACGCACTATCGAGTCTAGAGCCACGAGATGCATAATAAGATCTCATAGGGACACGGATTATTTCTACACTGGTTGTTCAACATTAAGGACACCAGTTGTAAACTCATGAGTCCTACGCAGATCTTAGCAATCTGCCAGAACATTTATGAGAGAATTTACAAATGTAATTCTCAATGATTGAATGGAAATTCCTGCCAGGGTCAACATCAAGCAGCCCTGAAAGCAGGTCACTTCGGTAATTCCCTGTGGATAACGCTTAGTGATCACGGCGGTTTCAAACGGTCTACAGTCGTGGAGTGATCTCCAGCGACTCACCTAATCGTTGATATACTACGGTACGATCTTAAAAAGCCCTCTGTGGGTTTTCGATTAGGAACGGTCTTGGTAAGGATTAGAGAGAGTTTTCACACTATGCTGTTAACAATCTCGAAGTCCGAACCTGTAAGTACCGGACGTTTTATTGCTAACTGTCGTATGCAGGAACTTCTGGCGGCTGTTGCTGTTGGATGTTGTAGCTGGTTGCAGTAAAGATGTCAATCCTCTACCACATGTTCACACTACATCATTATTGTAATACAACAAAGTCATGATCAACCTAAAGACCTTCAACACGGCTTCTGCTTACTCTGATGCAAAAGATCATGACCCAGAATAGTGTGAGCATGTCGGCTCGATGATTATCACATCACATGGAAACATACTGCTGAAAGATGGCTTGAAGATACATGTTGGATGATATTATCGAAGAATACTCAAAATCATCCAAGACAAAGAACAGTCATCAAATGAACACTGCTGAATGCACAAAGTTTCAAGACTTTGAAGAATCAAAGACTACGAGCAATGACGTCAAGTTCTGAAGACAGAATGCTAGAATTCAAGTTATTATTTCCGGGGTGACCTCCCTTAGGGGGAGATTGTTAGGAATATAAATATTCAGATGAAGGCTCGGTCACCCCGAGCATCTATTTAGCATCTACATAGCTCATAGGCTTATTATTATTATTAGTACTATTAGTATTATTAGTTTTATTAGAATAGTCATATATATTATTGTGGAGTGGGTCGGGGCTTTCCCCACTGTCAGCTCACTCCACAGCCCACTAGGGGCACAAATATTAGATAGTATATAAAGCCCTTCCCACACTTGGGAAGGGTTGGAACTCTTCATTCATTGAATCTAATTTTCCAGGTTTTCCTTTCAAGAGTCTCCCTCTCTCTCTCTCTCTAGTTCATAACATCTCACTAACTCACCATGGGATTCTTGATCTTTCAAGATCCAAGACCACCCGAATAGATCCACACAATCAAAAGGTTAGATCTTACACATCTCCTAACCGACACCTACACACCCCAAATATCACAAGAACCCACAACTCCCGGTAACCACATTCGTGCCTATGTTAATCTTGAAACCCGTCGGTTTCATGAAGGCCGTGTCGTTGATCCGTCCCTAATTTATCATCGGGACATCAACACTTCCTTTAGAGCTATAGGATTCGATTGTCTACTCCACATTAACAAGCACATTTGTCCTCGTTTTGTGTTGGAGTTCTTTCGACAAGTTGAACTCGTACGTAACGAGGATCAATCCTTGTCACTTTGGTTTTGGGTTCTGTAACACCCCGAAAATTGTAATGAAGCAGCGGAAGACTTAAACGGGGTATTACCAATTTGATCACAATCGTAAGCATAGATAATCATTAAAAGTTGCATTTATATCATTCAAAGAAAACTCAATATTCAGAGATTACACATTAGTTGCCAAAAGGATAGTTTTTCACAAAAGTGATGATGAGTTTGAAAAGAATGATTTAGTTATTTGAAATAAAAGGGGTAGATTTCCAATGCCCATGCCAACTCCGTGCTTGAGATTTCCTTGGTTACCTGAGATAAAACATGCTTAAAACGTCAACACAAAGGTTGCGTGAATCCATAGTGTTTAATTTGTAATAGTTTGAACACAAGTCAAATAGTAGTGGAAACAATGATATTGTAGTGTAACAGTTATGTAATATATATTGCCCTAAGCCTCATGACACGCAAACCTTAATATCAGTTATGTAATCGAAATAAATAGCCTACATCATTAAATGATGTAGGTGATAATGCCCTCGTGTAGGAGTTTTGCCAGACTCGTAATTCGAATAAAGTGCATTTGTCTATCAATCCGGCTAACACTATGGCTAACTATCCGGCTAGTACAAATGGGTTGTCAACTTCCAATAGATCTATTCACTGAATTCGCGTTCACTCCCAAGTGATTAATGGTTCATGATATGAGGGACTTTTTGGCAGGGTGGTAACTTAGGCAATATAAACTTAGCAATATCAATCAGGATAGCATACAAAAAAATTTCTTGTGTTCAGATTTATAGCATGTATCTCCTCACGGGATTTGAAATCATAGTAAAAGTGGGACTATGAACTCACCTTGATAAGTAGTAGTCAGATCACAAAGTAATTCAAACAAAGTGTAGCACCGACACGCGACCTAAATTAGTAAAGTACGTTTTAGTTCACAATTCAAGTTCAAGGATTTCAATTATTTCAAAAGCTCATGTTGGTGTTGCTGGTGTGGCAGCATTTTAGTGAAAACCAAGTTTTTAATATTTGAAGTTATTGGCTCATCGGGTTGTACGAACGTACAAAAGAATAGGAATAGTGATTCTTTGAATTAACAATGATCGGAAAGATACGCACGAAGGATAGCGACTATGGGATGTCAATGTGAACGATATGTAGGATGGTTGGCGTTTAAATAATTGTACGTGTGTATATATTTATATTTATACATATATACATGTAAGAAATAAATGAAGTTGAAAAAGGTTTTACTAATATGTAAAGTGTTATAATTTGTTAGCAAATAATGTTTTGAGAATAATAGATCTTTGTGATAATAAATTATAAGTTTTACAAAAGAAAGCTGTTTTAAGTGTGTTAATAGTGTTGATAAAATATATTCAAGTTAACGAACGAGTCTAAATTCTCATTTGTCCATTTTATGATTTAAAAATGTATGCAACGATTTATTATTCATCCTAATAGATAAAACATTTTTACATGAAATTTTATGTCAAGTTGTATACATAAATGGTGATGTTGTCTAAATCGTATACATAATTAGATGTAGCAAGTATTTTTAGCGGTATATTTATTAAAAATAGGTCGTGACAATTAAAGTATAAGATTGTCAAGTTTTATTGTATGTCGACTCCGTATGTTTAAACAAATCACAAGTTTTATTAAAATGTGTCGAATCTCCTTTGTTATTTGTAGTCGATATATTTAAGTGACCACGGATTATTGACAAGTTATATTAAGAAAATGTGTGTCGAGGAGGGGGATGGGCTGCGGCCCTTATCACAAACAGCAACGGGCTCAATCTTTGGGCTGTTTGGTTGTACATTGGCTAGCGGCCTGTGTTCACATGTGTTTCGGCCCACAGTCATTACAAAAGAAGTATCAATGGGCTGAAGCCCATGCGTGGCTTACTAGTAGCAACCCAAGAAACATTTTTGTTCCAGTACCTTAACAAAAGGGAAATGGAACAATTTTAACATAGGCATAAATGGTTATAAGACTTGAATCTAAACATGGTTCGGGAAGTCTTAAATGACACGAGATATAAGGCCTTTTGAGAGGTAGTCGAGGCGCTATTAGACAGCAAGGACGGACTCGTTTTTGTGGTCCTTTGGGACCATTCTGAACCGAGCAAAACAGACACACAAGAATGGTGTTTCAATCGACTAGTAAAGTCGATTCAACACGAGTGATAACCAACCTTTTGTGATAGCTCGTGGTTGTGACCCAAACGAACCAAACACCTAAGAATGGTGTTGCTACTGTCGCGTAATAGAGTCTCGAAGCGGGGCAAAAATGAGTGGTAATCACATCCTTAAGCCAAGTTTGTGACTGCCACCGATTAACTTAAGCTATGACCATGCTAGACTTTGTGTATCTAGGTGGTCTTTGAGTCGAGTACCACTCGACCCAACCACGAGCACAACCATAATTGTGAACATAGGAAAGTATAAAACGACAAGGACCTACGGTTTAGGATTTAAAGACACAACATGAGTAGATTTTTGGAGTTCTTTCAAAGTGCTTGAGATGGCTTTGATAAGTCTCGAGTTAGGTACTACTCAACTCGACTACAACACCATCATAAACACGAACTCAAGTGGATCCTTAGAGTTCAAGCAAGACACAAGATTAAAGGTTGATGAGCACTAACTTATTTGTTTTAAAAATAGATCTTTCCTTTAGACATAAACACAAACACCTTGTGAGCATAAGTTTAAGACTAAAAACTTGACTAGTGCGGCTTCTAAATCAACTTTCCTCATGTTCAAGCAACTCAATACATCACAGTAACATGTTTAGACCCTTGTTTTGGCTATCCCAGTTCGACCACAACAAGCAAACGACCAACCTTTTGAGTCAACAACTAACTTCTAATTGACATTATCAGTTTTAAAAATTGTTTTTACCACACCGACACCAACATAATTCGACACATAAACTGATAATCAAAAGGCATAAAAATCACAAGAATAGCAATTTGATATCTAAAATATTTACAGAAGTATATGGCTAATTGGATGAAAATATCACACAAGAGTTTTTGAGGTTCTTACAACAACAAAAGAGTCGATTAGCAGGAGACTGAAAAGAATAAACCCGAATCCGTCTTCAAGCAAATCCACAACCCTTCGGTTCAAACGTTTTCCCTTAGAAACTAACTATAATTTTTGTTGTGAAGGTTTGAGAGTGTGTGGACTTGCTTGTGGATTCAATCGGCTTATAAAGAAATAACACAAGGGAGTTGTGCCCCTCCTCATCTCGTTCGTCAGTCGACCTTGTAGCCAAAAGGAGTAAAGCTTCATCATCATCTAGTCACCTCTTGTACTCATATGTTGACTTCAGGATCTCGACAAGAAGACATAAATCCCAACTGATGTGTTAGGACCACCTGAACGGAGCTTGCTTGTCATTGTTCTGAGTCAGACCTGGTTTTACCAGGTGGTGGGGATGGTGATGACGTTTTGGCTTCAGAAGGAGAGCGTGGGAGAGATGGATGAAAAGATGAGGCGTGAAGTGTGAGGTGAGTAGGTTAAAAGGTAGGGTCGGTTTTATGTAAGGTTTTATTATTAGTAGTAGTATTTAGTGTATTAGGTGTACTTCGTATCCCGTTAAACTAGCGTGCAGATGCGTTAACTTGGTTTGATAAATATATGAAAATTACGTTTCTCAAAACGTCTTCATAGAGCTGATAAAAGAATAAAATTGGTGACTTTGATAACGATTATTACTCTTAAGCCAAACTATCGCGGTGTCGGAATGCGAGCGAGCTATTCATGGTGAGTTCGAATTCGTTGGGGTGACTTGGTGATCGTTGCCATATATATATATATATATATATATATATATATATATATATATATATATATATATATATATATATATGTAAAAAAAATGTAGTCCGCACAAAAGGTTATTTAACATAAATTGGTATTATTCGGTGATTAACATTATTAATGACATGGGATTTTTACGAGGTATTACAGTACCCACCCGTTAGACTGGATTCGTCCCGAATCCTAAGATGTGGTAGTCGGAGTTGTGTTATCAAACAAGTGGGGGTATTTAGAACGGACTTGATGTTCGCGTTCCCATGTGTACTCTGGTCCTCTCTTAGAGTTCCATCTAACTTTGACCATAGGGATACCGCTTTGTTTCAATCGTTTGACATCTCCATCCAAGATTTCTATTGGTTCTTCATCACAGGTTAGCTTATTGTTAAGTCGAATTTCTTTTAAGGGAACGACAGGGGTTTCATCCGATAAACACTTCTTCAAGTTCGATACGTGAAAGGTATTGTGTACCCTACGAAGCTCTTCAGGGAGTTCAAGCTTGTAACCGTTGTCTGATTTGTACTATTTTCTCAGTGGTTTAATGAATAAATTGAGGTCATGAGATCTGAACGTCTCAAATTTCTGCCCAACAACGGGTGGTTGGTACTTTCGACCATAAAGTACCTCAAATGAAACAACCCTTCTACTAGTGAGATATCTGGTGGTTGTAGGAAGATTTGATTAATGCTAAATGGATATCCCAGCTATTTCAATCATTTGCTCATGCCATTGTTGTGTCTCCTAGAGCCTATTTTGTGTACTCATCCTTCGTGGGAGGTAGGTGTAGTTGTTCGACATGAAAGGGTGGATTTCATTAGAACAATGAGGCTAGATATCGCTATTTTTCTCATGGCGGCTATAGAGAATCTAAGGGAAAAGTCCCTTGGTGTGAATGACAAGGAATAACATGTCAGTGGGCATATATGGCTAGTCGAGAATGATGGCCCATGAGTCAAAACTAAGGGCAAATTCGGATGCCAATGATTGGGAACGCTCAAAAGTTATCATTGGATAATGCTCTTGATGGTAGGTGCTTAACTTGTTAAGGCAAAACTATGGCGTATTGTGACTAAAGATCGTGGCATAGTGGTCTAAGTCAGGTGGGTACTTTGTCGAGGGATGTTTGTCTCGTTACAGAAGGAAGTTAAAGGTCTTATGGCCAGATGTGACCTCTTATAATCCATGTGAAAGTGATGTCATGTGTCAAAGCGATTATGTTATCTAAAACTCTGAAAGGGCACATCGTCTCTCAAGTAATTGCTTATCCAATTTCACGCGCTTCTACCAGGTGGGAATCTTTATCTTACAGGATGAGTGGGAAGGTTGCACTTCGAAGGGATAGTGTTAATGTATGGCATATCTATAATTTCAATCCTAGTCAAGTCAGGTATTGTGCGTTTTCCTTGCTTAGAGGTATTGATAAAATTTTTGTTCGAAATTTTCATTTGAGTATGCGTTTACACGAATCTGACCTAATTAATAATTCAAAAGACACAAATTCCTTTGTCTGAGGTTAATAGTCGAGTATATTAATGCGACCCTGGAAAATTTAAACTTTAGTGAAACGAATTTTTTTATTTTAAAAAAGGCGGTTTTGATAAGACAATTTCACATAGATCACTTGTTTAGACGTTTGTTAACATACAAAAGCTTGATAAGGTTTGACTAAAATAGGTATATAATTCCGTAGTGTGGGTTTTTAAGCATAGTATAGATAAAATAACTTTACAAAAATTAACACTTAGTAGCACTTTAATATGCAAAAGTTTGATATGGTTTGACCAGAAAAAACTTTTTCACTCACAAAATGAGCATCTCGGAGAAGTACTTATGTAATTGAAACAAACGCGTTTTTTAAGAAAGATTCTCGAAAGTGAAATCATCAAAGTTGGAAGTATAGTTGAGCATGGCATTTATATATGTTTTCGAAAGTTTTAAAGATAGAGTCTAGTTTCCCATGTTTGATAGTGTTTGGTTGATGAATATCAGGTGAAGTTTATAGGTATGGTATTTAGTTCGCTAGGACTGTATTGGGATGTATCATGACTTATGAGTGAGTCAGATATTTTGTCATAGGGCATTTTCCTTGGCTACAAGTGTAAGTCGTGTATCAATGGCCATTCGGTACGTTAAGACCGCTTGGTATTTCAGCGTGGGAGTGAGGTCGACTCAAAACAGATTTTGAGGCTGCATAATCTAGAACTCCTAGAGGAAACGTTGTTAGGGTGATTGTATATTAATTGTCCAATACAAGGTATCCATTACTTATAAGGGAATTCTCATTATACGATGTGGATAGGGTGAATTATACATTGACCGCACAGTGTCAATCATGGTATCTTGTTATTCCTCATCGCGGACAAAGATCCTTGATCTACCTCTAAGGTTTGATTTAGTGAACAGGGGTGTTTTGGATCACTCTTACGTCCTAGTCAAGCTAATTCTCTCAAAGAATTAGTGAAAGATTTGGCAATTTCCCAAAATAGTGGTTTGGTTTGATCTGTAAAGTCTTAAGACTTTCATCAGGTTATAAGTCATCCCGTTGTGTATTCACATCCCCTAGTCAAGAGTTTCATTTACTTCCCTCGAGGGGTCCTCATCGTATCGTTAAGATCCTATTATCATAAGGTATGCGGGCGAGTTTCTCAAAGTGGGTAATTCAGTAAATAGACCAAAAATGTCTAGGCCTGAAGTTATGTGGACACTAAGTCGATGTCTTATGGGTGTCTGGTAGGTTTATGGTGAAACCTTAAGTGATGACGTTGGTTCTATTAGTAGTCAAATGGCTAGTTTGGTGGTGCGCTTAACACGAATGGTAAAGTCTTGAAGAATGGTGTTGATTGCTACCAGAAATTAGTTGGTTGATCCGTTAGTGTACTTAGTGTTTAACACATAAAGCATGGTTTCAGTTTAGGGGCTAAATGTAATCATCATCATGATTGTTATCGAGTACAGAAAGGTAAGCCTCAGTCACCCTTGGGGTTATGAGTCATTTGGTAGTTATCGAATTTACAGGTTGTCTGCTTGACGGTGGGATCCTTCGAAATCGGATGATGTGAAGTAAAGTGAGATGTCATAAGGTTAAGCTTCGTACAAATTCTTATGGTAGTGGTCGTAGGTACTCCCGTTGATTGTGGCTATGTTCGTTGGAAGGTTGTGTCTATGATGGCTAATGATGTAACTGGTCCTCGTAGAATAGAATATGTGGCGAGACTAGATTGATTTCATGTGATAAGATGGTGTCGAAGTCTATTTGTGTTTATTAGTACGGATGCCCATAACTTGCACAACTTTTTATGTAAGGTTGTGATTTCTCAAAAGTAGTAGTAGAAATTCTAACTTTTTGCAAAAATTTTAGACAACTACCCCCAACATAGCATGGTCCTGCTTGAATTATGCATAGGTCATCAGGCTTTGCATAATTAAAGTTCAACGATGCAATGTTGGATTTAGTTTAAAGGGAGGTATCGGTAACTCTGTTCGTAAAGTGGTAGCTTAATATACTTTTCAAAGAGGACTTAGTTCATAGGGTGATTATAGAATAGGTTGTAAAACGGTGTGTAGAAGAGTTTATAAAATGGCGACGAAAAATTTGGATAAATGTACCTTAGTTTACAAAATGTTGGCGAAACCGTTTGTTGGTCTATGGAATAGTATTAAAGTAGCAAATCGATTTATTGCATAAAATAAGGTAGTTCATAATATGTGAAATAGTTTATAGAACAATAGGGATGACCCTTTATTAGTATTGGCAGTAAGGCCGCAATTTTTGATTTTTGATTTTTTTTTTTTTTTTTTTTTTTTTTTTTTTTTTGTAGTAAAACGTTTTGTAGGGTAACGAAAAATTGGTTTGTGATGCATGGCAATATAGTTATTTGTTTTATCAGCGGTTAATGTGGTGCTCAGAGGGGCAAAATAATTTATGAGTCAATAATAAAACTTGTAGGGGGTTTGCAACATAGTCTGCAGGGTGTCAGTATAACATTTGTTGGTTTATAGATTTGTAGTAGGGTGTAGCAAATTTTGTTTATTGTGTTTATATCAAATAGTCTGTGAGATGATTCATAAAATAGCTTGTATGTCGATAGTGACACCGTTTATTATTTTTATAAGAGGGTAGTAAGGTAGCCAAATAGTTGAAAAATGGATAGTGATAAACAATATATAAAGTTTTCGCAAAATGTTTTTTAAAAAAAGTGATAGTAAATGTTTTCACAAGGTAGTAGTAAAACGGTTTTGTAATATGTTTACAAAATGGTTTATATGCAACTTAACAAACAATTCATAAGTTGATAGTAAGTTTGGTTACTTGTTTATAAGGAAATTCTTAAGGGGATGATGAGTCTATTTGTTCATAGTGTAAGATAATAACAAGGTGTTAGTGAGTTATTTTTGGTTGATAGTAGTAGGGTATCAAATTGGTCTATTACATGGTAATAGTTTGTAAAATGGTATAATAATAGTTTATAAAACAAGTGATAAAATATGGAGTGCAATGGGCGACTGTTGGCACATCTAGTTGATATGAAATTGTACACTAATTCTATGTAATATGTCGAGGTTTGTACTTATTAGAAGGGAAGGGGAGTGAGACATAGTAAGGATGTTCCTATTAATAGATGTATGTAACATAACGAGATTAGCTCAAACATGACAAGGTCGGAATAAATCACGACCGTCATAATATGATATCATGGCGTGAGTAGATACAATCATCACACATATGATGGAAAATCTCGGCTCTTATAGACCGATATCAATACATAGCATAATCGAACCACATGTCCAAATGATAACTTGTCTCAAATTTGTTATACAACAAAAAGGTACTAAAAGCGTCACTAATTTGGCCACACATCCCGTGGTTAGGATAGAAGCTACTTGTGATAATAGTGTAGTCTAAGAACTACGTGGTGCTCTTCTGGGTGGATCCTCGGTGGTGGTATGATGTGGTGGTCGTGGCACTATCCATAGTGAGGTATCCAAATCTTCATAGGTAGGCATGCCAGGGGTCCATGGTAGTGGTATGAGTGGGCGTACTAGGCGACTCCCGGTGTGTACCATCTTGGGTCCATTGGGGTAGTGTCGAAAAATGTAATGGGGTGGGACATCCCTCCCGGGCCTGATAAGTATGGCGGGTCTAATAAATGGTGTGGATGATGTAGGTATAGTGGGGTGTGGTGAGGGAGGTGCCGGATCATTGGTGGATGAGTAGGCATCCTCGATGTCGAGGTTCCTAGTGATGATGATGGGATGAGATGAAGAAGACATGATACTGTAACATCCCAATAATAATAAGTGTAAGTCAATAATAATATACATATGCATTAGCCATAATAACATTCATAGGTGATAAAACTAATTCGTTATGCATAATCTGCCAAGCAAATCTCAATGCATGTGTTAATAAAGTGTTAATATTCATTCGTTTTGCATAATCTGCCAAGCAAATCTCAATGCAAAAGTTCGTAAGTGTTGGCACGGAGGGCATAGGATGGTAGAGTTTTAAAAATGGTCCTTTTAGAAATTGCGGTTATAGTCCAATGTTTTAAAAATCAATTGGTTCTCTATAACCTGGGCTCTGATGCCAATCTGTAACACCCCGAAAATTGTAATGAAGCAGCGGAAGACTTAAACGGGGTATTGCCAATTTGATCACAGTCGTAAGCATAGATAATCATTAAAAGTTGCATTTATATCATTCAAAGAAAACTCAATATTCAGAGATTACACATTAGTTACCAAAAGGATAGTTTTTCACAAAAGTGATGATGAGTTTGAAAAGAATGATTTAATTATTTGAAATAAAAGAGGTAGATTTCCAATGCCCATGCCAACTTCGTGCTTGAGATTTCCTTAGTTACCTGAGATAAAACATGCTTAAAACGTCAACACAAAGGTTGAGTGAATCCATAGTGTTTAATTTGTAATAGTTTGAACACAAGTCAAATAGTAGTGGAAACAATGATATTGTAGTGTAACAGTTATGTAATATATATTGCCCTAAGCCTCATGACACGTAAACCTTAACATCAGTTATGTAATCGATATAAATAGCCTACATCATTAAATGATGTAGGTGATAATGCCCTCGTGTAGGAGTTTTGCCAGACTCGTAATTCGAATAAAGTGCATTTGTCTATCAATTCGGCTAACACTATGGCTATCTATCCGGCTAGTACAAATGGGTTGTCAACTTCCAATAGATCTATTCACTGAATTCGCGTTCACTCGCAAGTGATTAATGGTTCATGATATGAGTGACTTTTTGGCAGGGTGGTAACTTAGGCAATATAAACTTAGCAATATCAATCAGGATAGCATACAGAAAAATTACTTGTGTTCGGATTTATAGCATGTATCCCCCCACGGGATTTGAAATCATAGTAAAAGTGGGACTATGAACTCACCTTGATAAGTAGTAGTTAGATCACAAAGTAATTCAAACAAAGTGTAGCACCGACACGCGACCTAGATTAGTAAATTACGTTTTAGTTCACAATTCAAGTTCAAGGATTTCAATTATTTCAAAAGCTCATGTTGGTGTTGCTGGTGTGGCAGCATTTTAGTGAAAACCAAGTTTTTAATATTTGAAGTTATTGGCTCATCGGGTTGTGCGAATGTACAAAAGAATAGGAATAGTGATTCTTTGAATTAACAATGATCGGAAAGATACGCACGAAGGATAGCGACTATGGGATGTCAATGTGAACGATATGTAGGATGGTTGGTGTTTAAATAATTGTACGTGTGTATATATTTATATTTATACATATATACATGTAAGAAATAAATGAAGTTGAAAAAGGTTTTACTAATATGTAAAGTGTTATAATTTGTTAGCAAATAATGTTTTGAGAATAATAGATCTTTGTGATAATAAATTATAAGTTTTACAAAAGAAAGCTGTTTTAAGTGTGTTAATAGTGTTGATAAAATATATTCAAGTTAACGAACGAGTCTAAATTCTCATTTGTCCATTTTATGATTTTAAAATGTATGCAACGATTTATTATTCATCCTAATAGATAAAACATTTTTACATGAAATTTTATGTCAAGTTGTATACATAAATGGTGATGTTGTCTAAATCGTATACATAATTAGATGTAGCAAGTATTTTTAGCGGTATATTTATTAAAAATAGGTCGTGACAATTAAAGTATAAGATTGTCAAGTTTTATTGTATGTCGACTCCGTATGTTTAAACAAATCACAAGTTTTATTAAAATGTGTCGAATCTCCTTTGTTATTTGTAGTCGATATATTTAAGTGACCACGGATTATTGACATGTTATATTAAGAAAATGTGTGTCGAGGAGGGGGACGGGTTGCGGCCCTTATCACAAACAGCAATGGGCTCAATCTTTAGGCTGTTTGGTTGTACATTGGCTAGCGGCCTGTGTTCACATGTGTTTCGGCCCACAGTGATTACAAAAGAAGTATCAATGGGCTGAAGCCCATGCGTGGCTTGCTAGTAGCAACCCAAGAAACATTTTTGTTCCAGTACCTTAACAAAAGGGAAATGGAACAATTTTAACATAGGCAAAAATGGTTATAAGAATTGAATCTAAACATGGTTCGGGAAGTCTTAAATGACACGAGATATAAGGCCTTTTGAGAGGTAGTCGAGGCGCTATTAGACAGCAAGGACGGACTATTTTTGGGGTCCTTTGGGACCATTCTGAACCGAGCAAAACAGACACACAAGAATGGTGTTTCAATCGACTAGTAAAGTCGATTCAACACGAGTGATAACCAACCTTTTGTGATAGCTCGTGGTTGTGACCCAAACGAACCAAACACCTAAGAATGGTGTTGCTACTGTCGCGTAATAGAGTCTCGAAGCGGGGCAAAAATGAGTGGTAATCACATCCTTAAGCCAAGTTTGTGACTGCCACCAATTAACTTAAGCTATGACCGTGCTAGACTTTGTGTATCTAGGTGGTCTTTGAGTCGAGTACCACTCGACCCAACCACGAGCACAACCACAATTGTGAACATAGGCAAGTATAAAACGACAAGGACCTACGGTTTAGGATTTAAAGACACAACATGAGTAGATTTTTGGAGTTCTTTCAAAGTGCTTGAGATGGCTTTGATAAGTCTCGAGTTAGGTACTACTCAACTCGACTACAACACCATCATAAACACGAACTCAAGTGGATCCTTAGAGTTCAAGCAAGACACAAGATTAAAGGTTGATGAGCACTAACTTATTTGTTTTAAAAATAGATCTTTCCTTTAGACATTACACAAACACCTTGTGAGCATAAGTTTAAGACTAAAAACATGACTAGTGCGGCTTCTAAATCAACTTTCCTCATGTTCAAGCAACTCAATACATCACAGTAACATGTTTAGACCCTTGTTTTGGCTATCCCAGTTCGACCACAACAAGCAAACGACCAACCTTTTGAGTCAACAACTAACTTCTAATTGACATTATCAGTTTTAAAAATTGTTTTTACCACACCGACACCAACATAATTCGACACATAAACTGATAATCGAAAGGCATAAAAATCACAAGAATAGCAATTTGATATCTAAAATATTTACAGAAGTATATGGCTAATTGTTTGAAAATATCACACAAGAGTTTTTGAGGTTCTTACAACAACAAAAGAGTCGATTAGCAGGAGACTGAAAAGAATAGACCCGAATCCATCTTCAAGCAAATCCACAACCCTTCGGTTCAAACGTTTGCCCTTAGAAACTAACTATAATTTTTGTTGTAAAGGTTTGAGAGTGTGTGGACTTGCTTGTGGATTCAATCGGCTTATAAAGAAATAACACAAGGGAGTTGTGCCCCTCCTCATCTCGTTCGTCAGTCGACCTTGTAGCCAAAAGGAGTAAAGCTTCATCATCATCTAGTCACCTCTTGTACTCATATGTTGACTTCAGGATCTCGACAAGAAGACATGAATCCCAACTGATGCGTTAGGACCACCTGAACGGAGCTTGCTTGTCATTGTTCTGAGTCAGACCTGGGTTTACCAGGTGGTGGGGATGGTGATGACGTTTTGGCTTCAGAAGGAGAGCGTGGGAGAGATGGATGAAAAGATGAGGCGTGAAGTGTGAGGTGAGTAGGTTAAAAGGTAGGGTCGGTTTTATGTAAGGTTTTATTATTAGTAGTAGTATTTAGTGTATTAGGTGTACTTCGTATCCCGTTAAACTAGCGTGTAGATGCGTTAACTTGGTTTGATAAATATATGAAAATTACGTTTCTCAAAACGTCTTCATAGAGCTGACAAAAGAATGAAATTGGTGACTTTGATAACGATTATTACTCTTAAGCCATACTATCGCGGTGTCGGAATGCGAGCGAGCTATTCATGGTGAGTTCGAATTCGTTGGGGTGACTTGGTGATCGTTGCCATATATATATATATATATATATATATATATATATATATATATAAAAAAAAAATGTAGTCCGCACAAAAGGTTATTTAACATAAATTGGTATTATTCGGTGATTAACATTATTAATGACATGGGATTTTTACGAGGTATTACAGGTTCAAAACTTCAAATTCATCCTAACTCTTGAGCAATTTGCTCAGATCCTTCGAATACCTAATCATGGGCAATGTGCCTGTACTGAAGATTGGTGTCTTGAGTCTCTCTTTCACTTTCGTGAGGAGAATAGTCCGTACTGTTCCTACATACCCTCTCCAACAGAACTAATCAAACTCATCCGTACTTTTAAGTACCCCTCTTACCCTGATCCAACGAAAATTCATTTGGAAGAGGTTCGTCATGAACTACTTTCTTGGGCAGTCATCCTGCGAGAAAATGTTCTAAGTCTCACAGGAAATCGTGAGCAACTCCCGGCGTGTTGTGCTCATATGATTTACTGTCTCCTAACCCAACAACCATACAACCTCGCTTACTTCTTCGCTAAGCGAATTGTCCATCTCAAGGGTAACAAGAATAAATTGATACCCTATGGGATGTTCCTAACCCGTCTCTATCACCATTTCATGAACCTACATCCTTACCTTAACGGTCCTCAATACTCCCTTGTCAAACCCATCATGCAACCCATAAACGAGTCACATGTCTCATCAATCCTCATTTCCGAATCCTCCACCCATTATGCACCCTTTGATGATCCAAATCATGAAAATGAGACTCATGCTCAAGACAAGAGTATGCCAAGAATGGGGGAATGCTCAAGTCATAAGTCTTGAAGAAATCTATGTTTCTTATTAAGATTTATCTATGAATGAATGCTAATTGATTTATTGCATGCTTAACTATCTCCTTACCTAATCTATCTATGTGATATTTGGATGATAGCCTATTTTGTCCCTTCTAATTGCATGCTTATAATTATCCTAGGAAACTACATGATAGTCTTTATGTGCTAGTTGTAGCTTAGATGGGACACTTTAGGAAAACAAGTACCTAGTGAGTTGAGGCACTATCATTTCTCAGAATTAGTTCCCCTAGAAAACATCCCCCTAGCTGCCCAGAACTAGCCTGCACATAAATCTTCTTGCAAACAGTGGCACGGTACCATTAAATATGGACGGTACCGTGGGTCATTTAAAGGAACCGTACCCCTGTTTGACGGATTTTTACTGTTCCTACCAAAAACCCTACACCCCTAACCTCAAACCTGCAAATTTTTGCAAACCTAACACACCCTAGGATTCCCTTCCTACACCATAGGACACTCCCATCAACTTTAATTCAAATTTCACCCAACTTGCCTATTTAAGGCCTCACCCTTGCAAGCTTATCTTGCACTTCACCTTCAACCTCCCATCACACAAACACCATGTCCTCCACACATGGTTCAACCTCTCACATCTCCAAGAAACCTAGGATAACCGTGAAACCACCCTCAAAACCACTATTTGTAGATCTCACAAAAGATGATGAAGCTATGACACCACCTTCCCAAACCACTCCATACTCACCATCACCACCTTATGCACCCTCTAAAACATCCTCTACCTACACAACATCTTCATCATCCTTCTACACTACATCATCAATGGAGTACACACCATCCCCCTTAACTCCATTGGACAATGCCATGCTAATTTCACCTCCAACAAACCTACCACAATCACCTTCTCCTATCATGGCACAACCCAATCAACCACATCCCTTTGATTTACATAGTGCTACTTGCCTATGTTGTCTCCATAACCGTAACCTCATCTACTTCTTAAGAGACGAAATTCATTTCATGTTCTACTTTATAGAACATCTCTTGACACCACCACCACCCCAAATGGGGCCCCAATCTCCACCACCTCCTAACCTACAATAGGTCTTTAGGAGCCCTCTTGGAAATGAAACATGTCTCTAGTCATTAGGGATTTATGCTTATCATTGTCTCTTTTATGTTTCCATGAAGTCATATCCATGTATGACATTTAGTTTCTTTTAATGAATGAATGGGCTCTTATGAGGGTTGTTCCTTATCATTTTTAGCTCCTAGCTACTTTTCTTCTTGTGTGGTTGGATATTTGTCATAATGTGCTACTTGTTAGATATTGTATATGTATCTTCTAACTTTGTTTTGTAGCAAGAACCATTGCTCGATTCCTTTTTGTTCTCCAAATGAGGGGGAGTACACATCAAGGGGGAGCCTTCGTCACCTTTTTTATTAGACAAAAAGGGGGAGAAATGGGAGTAAACTCATTAAAAACTTGTTAAAACTAATTTTAACCTAACATGAGTTTATATTTTGTCATCATCAAAAAGGGGGAGATTGTTGATGCAAATAATGTTCTAAAAACGTTATTTATATCTTTCGATTACTTCACGTTTTGAGGATGACAAAATGTGAAATCACGATACGTTAAAATCAACGTAAACAAGTCTTTAATCGGAAGATCCCGTTTCTACGCAAATCACTCTAGAACAAAGTTACAACTTGAACTAGTGATCAAAGAAGTGAATTTATGTTTTGAGAATTCACATTTTAAATGGGACAAAACATTTTTTCAAAAATACACATGACAAATTATTTTTGAAATATTAAGAAATGTTTTAATGGAAAAATAAGTTTGAAAATCACAACAGCTATTTTCCCCCCAAAATCAGCTCCAACCTTCCCCAAATAAGTTTTCACCCGAAAAGACAAAATTTGGAGCGTCCTAGTCTAGGACGGCTCCACGGTTCCGTTAAATTTAACGGAGCCGTGGGGTATTTAACGGAGCCGTCCGTACAAAATTTTCTGTAACGTTCAGATTTTCTTTGCCTATAAATACCCACCCCTTTCACAGTTTTTAGGCATCCTTACACACACAAAACTTTATGAGTTGAATACTCTCTTCACACTTTCTTTCTTAGATCAATTAGGTTAGTTTTTCTTTTGTTCAAGAGTGATCCAATCATCCTTCAAGTGATCCTCTTCATTCCTCTTCATTAGCAAGAGAAGAACACAAGTATCCAAGTAGATACAAGGTGTTGTCATCCCTCTTCATTAGCAAGAGAAGAAAACAAGTATCCAAGTAGATACAACGTGTTGTCATCCCTCTTCATTAGCAAGAGAAGAACTCAAGATCTTCAAGAAGACAAGAGTTGTAGTGGTTAGGTTTTGTAACACTTGTTACATCCTTGTTGTATCTTAGCATACATCAAGATTATCTTTCTTTTGTGAGAGTGTGAGTGAAGATCATAGTGATCTTAAGAGATAGTGAAGATCTCTTGAAGCCATTGGGCTTGTGTGTGAGTAGTCAAAGGATCTAGAGTAGTTAGATTAAGTAGAGTGAAGTGAGAGTTGATCTTTGTGATCGTGTCGAGATCTTGGTGATCTCTTGAAGCCACTGGGCTTGAGTGTTTGGTCACGTGGACCTTGGTAGATTGGTGCTAGCTAAGATTAGCACTCGACATTTAGCTTAGTGTCGGTAATAGGATAAGCGACGTGTACGGTTTTCTCCGCCTGAAGGGAGGTTGTTGACATAGTGCTTGAAACTCTCGAGTGTGGTACTCGGGGAGTGGAGTAGGGCGAAGAAGAGCTTCGTATCCGAACCACTATAAATCCTTTGTCTCGGTTTGATCTTTCCAACTATACTCTTTACTTTCATTAGTTTATATTAGTTAGTTTAGTATGTAGTTCATATTGGTGTTGATTGGTTACACATAGAGTTCGAATCAAAGTTTCCAATAGCCAACTTTTAAAACAAGATTTTTAAAAGAATTTTAAACCGGTAAACTATTCAACCCCCCTTCTAGTTTCCCACATTTTGACATTGTCAAAGCTTTTCATGCTTGCAATCAGGAGGAGGGCCAATCGGTCAGTAGCTACGTCATGAAAATGAAGGGCTACCTTGACCAAATGAAGCGTCTTGGATACCCCATACCTCAGATCCTGGGAGTGAGCTTGATACTCACCTCACTGTCAAAGGATTATGACCAGTTTTTGCAGAATTACAATATGCACAGCATGGGCAAGACCATTCCTGAGCTACATAACATGCTTAAACTTTCAGAAAAAGGAATGCCCAAGAAGGCTCCAATGGTCCTAGCAATCAAGCAAGGAAGAATCCAGAAAAAGAACAAGCCGAAGGCAAATGGCAAGGGACAAGCTAAGGGCAAGAGTAAGCTTGCTGACGCCCCTCAACCAAAGATCCCCCCACCTGCTAAGAAGGAGCACCCGGCTAAGGACACCCTTTGTCACCATTGTGGAAAGAAGGGGCACTGGAGGCGGAACTGTCCGACCTACCTTGAAGAGTTGAAGAAGAACAAAGCTAGCGCAGCTAGCACATCAGGTATCTTCACTATAGAACTCTATACTTTTCCTAACAAATCATGGGTATATGATACTGGTTGTGGCACTCACATTTGTAATAATGTGCAGGGGCTTAGGGGAAGCAGAAAGTTGAAGCAAGGAGCTTTGAACCTGTACGTTGGTAATGGCAACCGTGCAGCTGTCGAAGCAATAGGGAGCTTTGATCTCATCCTCCCTAATGGTTTAGTTAATGTTTTAAATAATTTCCATTTTGCACCTACTATTACTAGAGGTGTTGTTTCACATTCTCGTTTGAAGGATGATGGTTTTATTCATACATTTACGGATTTTGGCATTTCAGTTTCTAAGGATAATGTTTTTTATTTTAATGCTATTCCTTGTGATGGTATTTTTGAAATTGATATGCGTGATTCTAGTTCAAACGATAGTTCTATGTATAATGTTAGCAATAAGAAATCTAAACGTAACTTAGATTCCACTTACCTATGGCATTGTCGTCTTTGCCACATAAATAAGAAACGCATTACGAAGCTGCAACACGATGGGCTTTTAGAGTCAACCGACCATGAGTCGTTTGATAAATGCATTTCTTGTATATCTGGTAAAATGGCACGAAATCCTTTCTCCCATGTAGGAGAAAGAGCTAAAGATCTACTTGGACTCATACATACTGACGTATGTGGCCCATTTAGAACAACGTCTAGGGAAGGAGCTAACTACTTCATTACTTTCACTGATGATTTCAGTAGATATGGTTATGTTTACTTGATTAAACATAAACATGAAGTTTTTTAAACGTTCAAAGTCTTTCAAAATGAAGTAGAAAATCAACTCGGCAAGACCATAAAGACCCTCCGATCAGATCGAGGAGGTGAATATATGAGTCAAGAGCTTTTAGATCATCTAAAAAGGTGTGGGATCGTCTCAAAATTCACTCCTCCATATACACCACAACATAATGGTGTATCTGAAAGGAGAAATTGAACTTTGCTAGACATGGTTCGATCTATGATGAGTCTAACAACATTGCCAATGTCCTTTTGGGGTTATGCTCTAGAGTCTGCTGCACGCATTCTCAATATGGTTCCAACCAAGAAGGTAGACTAGACACCATATGAAATATGGCATGGGAAGGTCCCTAAATTGTCGTACTTGAGAGTCTGGGGTTGTGAGGCTCTCGTGAAACGAGACACACCTAACAAACTTGAGCCCAGAGCTATCAAGTGTATCTTTGTAGGATACCCAAAGGAAACGATGGGTTACTATTTCTACTACCCGCCCGAGAACAAAATATTTGTTGCCCGGAATGCCGAGTTTCTTGAGAACCGTCTCATTTCACAAGAGGCAAGTGGGAGCAATGTAGACCTTGATGAAATTCAAGAGGAAGATGCACAACCTTCTGGTAACACTAGTGAGCATCAGAATGAGATTGAACATGAAAATGTTGAACCTCATCAAGATGCTGCTCCCATTCGTAGATCCGCAAGGATACCTCAAGCACCTGAGCGATATGGTTTCTATGTCGATGCTGAGGAACATGAGTTAGGGGATCATGGTGAACCCGCTAACTATCGAGATTCATTATCGAGTCCTGAAAACGATAAATGGATCGAAGCTATGAATGCGGAGATGCAATCCATGAAAGACAATGATGTCTGGGTCGAAGTCGACCTACCTCCTAACGCTAAAACCGTTGGGAGCAAGTGGCTCTTCAAAAAGAAGACCGACATGGATGGAAACATACACACCTACAAAGCTCGTCTAGTAGCAAAAGGTTTTACTCAAACCTATAGGGTTGACTATGAAGAAACCTTCTCGCCTGTTGCAGACGTTAAAGCTATTAGGATTCTTATAGCCATAGCAGCGTACTATGACTATGAGATTTGGCAAATGGATGTCAAGACAGCCTTCTTGAACGGCCACCTGAATGAAGATGTTTATATGGTGCAACCCGAGGGCTTCGTGAATCCTAAACATCCAACTAAATTATGCAAGCTTCAAAGATCCATTTATGGATTAAAGCAAGCATCCAGAAGTTGGAATAAGAGATTTGACGATGAAATCAAGAAAATTGGTTTCACTTAAAATTCTGATGAGCCATGTGTATACATGAAAACTAGTAGAAGTATGGTCGTATTCCTAGTCTTATATGTCGATGACATATTACTTATGGGAAACAACATTCCAATGCTACAAGATGTAAAATCCTGGCTTGGAAGTTGCTTTGCCATGAAAAATCTAGGAGAAGCCTCGTACATACTTGGAGTCAAGATCTACCGGGATAGATCAAAACGATTAATCGGCTTATGTCAAAGTGCATACATTGACAAAATCCTAAAGCGATTTAAAATGCAAGATTCCAAACGTGGAAATCTTCCAATGCAACCAAATACAGTATTGAGTAAATCTCAAGGACCATCCACACCTGCTGAGGTGAAGAGGATGAAGGGAATCCCGTATGCTTCGGCTGTGGGATCCATAATGTATGCGGTTAGATGCACTAGACCTGATGTAGCATTCTCTCAGAACCTAACGAGTAGATTTCAACAGGATCCAGGAGAATGTCACTGGACTGTTGTTAAGAACATATTAAAGTATTTACGAAATACTAAAGATATGTTTCTTGTCTATGGAGGTGATGTCAAGCGTGAGCTCGGTGTTACTTGTTACACTGATGCAGGCTGGGAGACGGATCGTGATCACACAAAATCCCAAACGGGATATGTTTTCATCATGAATGGAGGTGCTGTTGACTGGAAGAGTGCCAAACAAAGCACTATCGCGATGTCCTCTACAGAAGCTGAATACATAGCTGCTTCTGAAGCTGCAATGGAGGCGATTTGGATACGTAAATTCATTTCTGGGCTTGGCGTTGTCCCCAGCAATGAACGACCTATGGATATGTACTGTGACAATACAGGTGCCATTATCATAGCCAACGAACCAGGTGTTCAAAAGGGTGCCAAACATTTTCGTCGAAAAGTTCACTACATTCGAGAAGTAATCGAAAGTGGTGATATTCGTCTTCTCAAAGTTCATACAGATGACAACATAGCTGATCCTTTTACGAAACCAATGCCTTGTGCCAAACATGTCGAACATGCTAGGAGCATTGGACTTAGACCAGCTAGTAGTCTCATGTAGATCTGTATTTTTAGTATTTGAATAATTGGAACGTTAAACAGTTTATATTTATAATGAATTGATGTACTGGTTATGATCGTTTTCATTTCATATCAACTGTGTTCTATATTTGCATGTTTAATCCATGAATAATTTATTTGTTCTAAAATTATCCATTGTCGGTTGACGATACGGGAGTATCATCAAATTAAGGCAAATGTGAGCGTGTTGGTGATTCATTTGCCAAACTCACATGTTGTTCAATGTGATGAACATTGGATTGACCCAACCTACGAGAATTCACTACATGGATCGTCGTCAATAGTGAATCTCGCAAGAGGTTTTGTCTCTTATCCTTAGACTTGAGATGCAAGCAGGTCTTGCATATGTGGAATTTCATTCCTTGATATGGTTAAACGCTGTCCTGAATAAGGTAGTTATAAAGGCCATTATCAGGAGTGATATGAAGCATGTGAATGACACGTGTAGTCAAAATAGGATTTGTTCCCCCACTTGTTATGGAGTTAGATACTATTGGGCCCCTCGATGAATTGAACAGATGTTTGTATGGCCGTACCCAAATGAAATTAAGATGAATCTTAATTCCACTTGGTAATCTTGTTCAATATCTATGTCGAGAAACATAATAGTTGAACTATTAGAATGACTTTTGATCCATGTCTAATATTCAACACGGTATCTGTAACAAAAGGATAGATGACATATAAACCATCTGAAACGAGACGTTTAAGAAACTAACTTCACATATTTCTAGGGGCATTGGCGTGTTGCTAGACGCTAACCATTGCTTGTATAATTACTTGATTATTATGACGTCGCAAGTGGGAGCTGTTGGAGTATGCTCGTGTCATAATCACTAATTCTATGGCTAGACATATGTGAGCCTATGGGGTCACACACTTATTGTAACACCTTAAATCCGAAAACATGTGAAATTACCAATTTGCCCCTATAATTTAAAATTTTAATTAAAAGCTTAATAATTATCAAATAAATTCCAAACTTCTGGCAATGCACAAGTTATGATCCCAAATAATTTTAAGAACTTCATTTGACATTTATACAAGTGGAAAAATTACCATTCTACCCTTACATGTTTCGTATATAATTAAAATGTATTAATATGGTATTTAAAATTAAGTAAACATGGAAAGAAATTAAGGAATTCAATCACAACAATATTTCCAGCCATTATTCCGAAAATTATGGTCCAAGGTCTCCCCTTGGACTCGGCCAAATCTCTCCCATAATTTCCCTCACACATTTTTATTATTCAAAACCCTAATACCGAATTTTCACACACAAAATAATTCCCATAGCCTCCATTCGGCATTCTAAAAATCCCAAGCCATTTTTCTGAGATCAAGCACCATCTAAAGAGTCCTAGAAAAATTATTGTGGAGGTGTTCTTCATTCGAATCATTCTGGGTGAATTATTCTATACCGCGGCTAAGATAATAGGTATAATTCGTTTCTTATTCATTCGACCATCATAAAATTCGTTTCTTATTTTTCTTGTGTTCCTCACATCATATGTGACCTGTGAAAATTGGTTTCATGATTTTTAGATCGTTTTTGAAGCCGTGGTGATTTTTGATCCATTTTGGCCATACGCGTATAAAAGAATTCGTACACCTCATTCCACACGTTCAAATCTTGAGTTGGTATTTTTCTCAGACCCTATATATGTTATGAACACCAAATAAAATGTAAAAGTCGATCCATGCATGATCTAACAATTATTAGTGAATTAAATCTTAAAAACGTGTATAA
Source organism: Artemisia tridentata subsp. tridentata (assembly GCA_021014915.2). Lineage (NCBI taxonomy): Eukaryota > Viridiplantae > Streptophyta > Magnoliopsida > Asterales > Asteraceae > Artemisia > Artemisia tridentata. Next base: position 469,293,497 of record CP139509.1, on the reverse strand, counting down.
ACCCTAAATAATTCAATTCGAATTTTTGAGGCTTCATATTTATTTTATTTGGACTCCATATGATCATACTAATCTGGGAAAAATGATATTTCGAATTGTTAAGGCCTAAAATAATTATTCTTGATTTATTTAGTTTTACCGATTTTAAAGAAATTAAAAAGAAAAAAAAAAGAAAAAGAAATGAAGTGTAATTCGATTTAGGGTTTGGATTTAGGGCTTGTTCTTGGTCATTTAATGAGGATTTAATGATGGTATAATTATTGGATAATGATTTGTATTTTTAGGATTAGGGTTTTGATTAAATAAAGTGTTATACGATTTGCTAAAAATGTTTTGGGTGAGTTTTGTAACTTTTAAAACTTAAGAGTTATTTTTAGAACTTATTTTGGGACATATACTTACTGTATAAAATATAAAAGGAGGGGGTCAAGTGTCATTTTTGTATTTTAGAGGGTTAAAATGTTTTTAGGGTTTTAAAGTGGTTCGAATTATAAAATAATTAAAATGAGGGACTAAACTTGCCATTTCTGGAAAGTAAGTGCTGTTTTGAGTAAGTTAATGTATTCAAGGGGTGATGTGTTAATTTGGTGATTTAAGGGGTTAATATGTAATTGTTATTAATTTAAAGTTGAGATTATAAATTAAAGGACCAAATATGTAACCTTGTAAACTAGAGGGACCTATTGTGTAAATTCTGTAAAATTGAGGATACATTCTTATAATATGATAAAATGAGTAACCATTGTGAAACTTTGATAAATGAAGGGGCTAAAGTGTAACTATGAACAATTAAAGGTCTAAAGTGTAACTTTTGAAACTAAAGGGTGTAAAGTGTAAATTGTATTTTCTTAAGGACCTAATAGGTAGATGTGATAAAAGATACCCTAATTCCAGAAATAATGATGTAACTAAGTATGTTGATCCAACTTTCTAAATATGGAAACTTTCTAAAAGAGGAAACTTACCAAATATGGAAACCTGCTATAAATGGAAAGTTACTTAAATGGGAAAGATTGTAATTCTCCTCTTCCCCTTTAGGTGTGAAGAAGGAGTGACTTTGAGCTGTTCTCTACTTTTCTGTGCTTTGTTTCTGTTTGTGCTTTCGTCATAAGGTACGGATACTCTACCCTTTTATGAAAGGGTGTCTTATCACCTATGCTTCGATGTTGAGTTATGAACCTTTGCTATGACCCTTTTGCTATGAACCTTTTGATATGAACCTTTTCATATGACTTTGAGTTTCACTTTTGACATGACTTTGAGATATGCTTTGATATGACTTTGAGATGAGCCCGTTTGCATGACTTTGAGACCTGACTCTTAGTTTGATACCCGAGCCACCTTTTTGTTTCCTAGCCAGGAAGGTAACCTGGCCATGTCTGTGATGCACCACTGGCATGACTCCTGTGTGGGGGAGTGATTTCTCACGCCGTCCCCTTTTATATTATGATATGGCCATTATGATTCTGAGATTATGATTTTGAGATGACTTTGAGTGGGGGCGTATGGATTGCAATCCTAGGCATGTATGTTTAGTGGATTTAACTATGACTTTGAGTATGACTTTGAGGTGACTGGTGCTTGTGTGCAATACACGCCTTTCACATTTCTGGGAGCTAGCTACTCCACCCCTTTTGATACATGAGGCCACCCCTCATATTATCTGGTTGCCTGAGAGGTATCCCCTCTGATTATGAGATTATGACTTTGAGTTTCTGATGTTGAGATTATGACTTTGAGTTATGGGCTCGTGGTAGATGACTATCCTATACTTCCTTATTTCTCTTTTGCTTTGATTATACCTTATGACACTTCCAGTACTTCATTGTATTACCGTTTCGTTATCTTTGCTTGTATTATGTATCTGTTCACTGGGCTTTTTAAGCTCAGCCGCACGTTTTCTTTTCGTGTGCGGCAGGTTTTAGTTGGAAGATGGGTACGAGTGAAGAGACTTTTGGACTTAGAAGACTTGATAGTTTTGGCCTTGAGATGATTAGAAGTTATTTCATTGTTAGAATTTGTATTCGCTTTTATAACCTTGTAATTTCATTATTTCTTCTGTAACCATTGAGAATCTTTGTATTACGTTTGAATGTATGCTTTGTTATATCTGATATGAAACCATTTGTGTGACATCTTTACCCTTGTCGGGTTGGGGTGTTACAATTATGGTATCAGAGAGACAGGCTGCGATTCGTAATACATTTACCCTTGGCCTGTGTAAGTTAGGACCACTAAGTTTTCCCTGTAGGCGCTCGTAGGATAACCTTTGAGAAATTGCTTTAGGATCTCCCTATAGGAACCTAAGTGAGGAATGGGTAAAATAAGACATCTGTGTGAGTATCATTGCTTCCGCATTACTCTAATTCGTGCCTTGCTTTTGATTAGAGTCGGTTGATATCTCTTTTGGAAATCAAAAGCTTATGCTTTGCACCACCTAGATTTGAACCTGATAAAATTTGGAAAGTATTGAGAAATTTCATAATTATTGGCAGACACTATTTGATCCTTATCTTCAGATCCCTTTTGGTAGTCATTTTGGATAAAGACTCTCAGTTGCCTCTGATTCTTTTGTTAATCACTTTGACGCCTCTTCAGGCATTCTGAGAACCTCCATGGCGATGACGTATTGGATATGTTTTGTTATTTGTCTTTTGTTTTGATAAGTACCTATGAATCTCCCGACCCTATTCGAGTTGTTTCACCCATCCATGTCCTTGCAGGAAGTCTTGTAGTTCATAACTACAGGTATAAGGATATTCTCATCGCATTTCCGAATAATAAGATTTACGTTGCCGATCTGCTTGATTAATTTTGACCGATCGCTCGTTCGATGATATTTTTGGGAATTTCTTGAGTTTCGAGTAAATTTTGACACCTACCGAATTCTAATGCCTAGTATCGTTTATGTCATTTTCAGTATGGCACCTCCAGCACGCCGCAGATATCGTTGGACAACTAGGTTCGCCATCGGCCGAAAGAGGAACGGAAAATTTAGGAGGATTGCCAAGAGGATATTGATCCCCACTAGGATGTGGCCGGGCCGGATCGAAGAAAGGAGGACCATCATGAATATAAGTGAGACGGAAGAACAGCTGCACGTGACAGAAATAACAGATGAAGAGGACATTGTAACTAGATACCAGAGAAGAGGCCCCAGGTTTTCAGAAGAAAGAGGAGTGGTACGAGTTGAACCTCGCAATTTGTACGGATTTGTGGACCGCATAGAAGATGAAGGAAGATACACTTATGGGGGTTTCGCAAGCCAGCCACTTCCCCAGCCAGAAGGAAACCAGAACGGATGGATCAGCGAGGAAGAGGAGAAGGATTCAGACTTGGAATCTACTGCAAGTAAACCAATCTAAGCATGGAGTTAGGAGCCTAGTAGCTGTATTGTTTAGAATTTTATCTCGAATTTCTTATGGCATTAACGTTTCGCGTACCTCCGTTGAATTATGAGAATTTTTCCGAATAAGATTTGAGAAATGTTTGAAATAAATTTTGTGCGATGCGTGCTTCACCTTTGTAAATCTGTTAGAACTCATCTCAGTTATATAAGTCAGAACTTTAACTTTCCGCATTGGTTTTGGCATCCCTTGAAGTTATGTTGTTTCGAGTACTGAAGTGTTCCTAGAAACCATTTCGTATTTCAACGACTAAACCTTATCTTAGAAGCTTTTAGCGTTTGAACTCTCTGAACATGAGCATGGTGTTGAACATTGTTTAGCGTCCTGAACTTTTTGAATTTGAGTCCCCAATGGACCACCAAGTTTTGCACCGGCATAGGAAGTAAGATTTGACATGATTGTCTGGGTATCTAGCAAAGACGTCGGACAGATCATACCTATTCATTGGAACAAAAAGGGAAGAGCATGGAGACTATTTTGCACCATGCTAGAAACTTGATGATCACTTGTGCAATTTGGGAGTTAGATATTGTTGAGACAATGGTGTTCCTTGCCTGATCTGGAGTTAACAACATCGGAGACTACCCTGAAGAGTGAAGACATTCCTTTTCAAGACAGAAGTGTTGGTGATGCAGAAGAAGAAGTTTAGTCAAGACGGCGAACCCGGAGCTGATGAAGACGCACAGTCTCACTTCCCTATTCACCTTGGTTGTACTAAGATGAATTGAGAGCGGAAGCAGACTGTATGATGAAGAGACTTAAAGATCATTCCCGAAATCTACAATACCTATCACATTACAAGAAGAACTGCAGGAGGCTCAGCGAACCAGACACAAGTTCCTGATGATGGTTTTCACTTTCCGATTGATAGACAGATGAAGACAGATTTACCAGACTTGAAGAGGTTGGATGTGTTGAATGAGCGAAAGTTGTAAAACAAATCCTTCATATTTGGAAGAATTGATTCTGTTCAGACCGGAATTCTTAGCGACTAAAATTCGCTTTAGTTGACTCTATTAAGTTTCGTCATATCGTTAAAAGATTCTCTTATGATCTAAGTTCTCGAGTAGCATATCAGTTGTGCCTATTTTCGTATGTTCGATGATAACCGGTTTAAGAGTTTTTGGATAATGATGGAAGATATGATGTTAGTAACGGCGTACCTCACGTTAGTTCGGAAATCTGGGATTTTGATACTCGTGCGGATAGTTTTGTTTCGTCTTTGGATTTTGACATTTGTATTTAGTTGATCTTTGATGTCTATAGAAGTACTAGGTGGATTAAGATAGGTGGTTCTGATTACGACTTGAGATAAAGTATGACCATCATAAGGGCATACTTATGTGGTGCTAGTATTATGACGCCTGATCAACGTGATAATACTTACACCATATAACGTGCACTCATCGTGGGCATAGGATATCTTAGGAAGTACCTAAGAAGCTTAGAATTTGACCTCTGATTAGAACATCCGCGATTTGTGAGACTTTGGATTCATTCTACCTATCCAGTTAATTGCTGTCTTTGATATGCGACTTGATACGTTTAAATACTCGACGAGCGTTTTGCTGACCTCTGCACTTCCGATAATAATCTTATATGCTATTATGGAGCTTCTGCTAATTAATGATATCTAACGATACGTTTTCTGTCCGTATGGATTCAATTTATTCTTCTATATCTACGTTTCGCATTCGTTGAAACTATTCATTGTGATCCGCTATGGGTATGCCATGACATCTTGGATTCTGAGAAAACAAAACCTGTTTGTTTATGAGAACACCTTTGGAAGGCTCTGTTAAAGCCGAAACTATTTGAAAAGCTAAAGAGTTAAAAAATTGCATCACCTCATGGTTGCTACAATTTGATGTACGCTCACCTAATCTGCTTAATCAATTCGATGTAAACCCTACGTATTGTTTTTACCTCCTCCTAGAAATTCGATTAGCATCCGTATATTGGTACGTTATCATTGGAATTGAATTCTCGTTTGTATCTCATATGAACTTCATGAAAGCTCACCTATAGTTCATTTTATGTGGTATGGACCTTTTGTTCTGAATTAACCTAATTGTGTTCCTTTCTGAGAAATTTGAACCCACCTCGTTTTGATTCGAGTCATGAGAAACTACTTGGTTTGGAAATTCTTTTTAGAAGAACCCGCTCGAGCGTGAGAATGTTCTAACGATCTTTTGCGATTTGCCACGACTTCGTTTAACGTTGCGACTTCAAATTTCGAGGACGAAATTTTTCTTTTAGAGGGGAAGAAGTTGTAACACCTTAAATCCGAAAACATGTGAAATTACCAATTTGCCCCTATAATTTAAAATTTTAATTAAAAGCTTAATAATTATCAAATAAATTCCAAACTTCTGGCAATGCACAAGTTATGATCCCAAATAATTTTAAGAACTTCATTTGACATTTATACAAGTGGAAAAATTACCATTCTACCCTTACATGTTTCGTATATAATTAAAATGTATTAATATGGTATTTAAAATTAAGTAAACATGGAAAGAAATTAAGGAATTCAATCACAACAATATTTCCAGCCATTATTCCGAAAATTATGGTCCAAGGTCTCCCCTTGGACTCGGCCAAATCTCTCCCATAATTTCCCTCACACATTTTTATTATTCAAAACCCTAATACCGAATTTTCACACACAAAATAATTCCCATAGCCTCCATTCGGCATTCTAAAAATCCCAAGCCATTTTTCTGAGATCAAGCACCATCTAAAGAGTCCTAGAAAAATTATTGTGGAGGTGTTCTTCATTCGAATCATTCTGGGTGAATTATTCTATACCGCGGCTAAGATAATAGGTATAATTCGTTTCTTATTCATTCGACCATCATAAAATTCGTTTCTTATTTTTCTTGTGTTCCTCACATCATATGTGACCTGTGAAAATTGGTTTCATGATTTTTAGATCGTTTTTGAAGCCGTGGTGATTTTTGATCCATTTTGGCCATACGCGTATAAAAGAATTCGTACACCTCATTCCACACGTTCAAATCTTGAGTTGGTATTTTTCTCAGACCCTATATATGTTATGAACACCAAATAAAATGTAAAAGTCGATCCATGCATGATCTAACAATTATTAGTGAATTAAATCTTAAAAACGTGTATAAACCCTAAATAATTCAATTCGAATTTTTGAGGCTTCATATTTATTTTATTTGGACTCCATATGATCATACTAATCTGGGAAAAATGATATTTCGAATTGTTAAGGCCTAAAATAATTATTCTTGATTTATTTAGTTTTACCGATTTTAAAGAAATTAAAAAGAAAAAAAAAAAGAAAAAGAAATGAAGTGTAATTCGATTTAGGGTTTGGATTTAGGGCTTGTTCTTGGTCATTTAATGAGGATTTAATGATGGTATAATTATTGGATAATGATTTGTATTTTTAGGATTAGGGTTTTGATTAAATAAAGTGTTATACGATTTGCTAAAAATGTTTTGGGTGAGTTTTGTAACTTTTAAAACTTAAGGGTTATTTTTAGAACTTATTTTGGGACATATACTTACTGTATAAAATATAAAAGGAGGGGGTCAAGTGTCATTTTTGTATTTTAGAGGGTTAAAATGTTTTTAGGGTTTTAAAGTGGTTCGAATTATAAAATAATTAAAATGAGGGACTAAACTTGCCATTTCTGGAAAGTAAGTGCTGTTTTGAGTAAGTTAATGTATTCAAGGGGTGATGTGTTAATTTGGTGATTTAAGGGGTTAATATGTAATTGTTATTAATTTAAAGTTGAGATTATAAATTAAAGGACCAAATATGTAACCTTGTAAACTAGAGGGACCTATTGTGTAAATTCTGTAAAATTGAGGATACATTCTTATAATATGATAAAATGAGTAACCATTGTGAAACTTTGATAAATGAAGGGGCTAAAGTGTAACTATGAACAATTAAAGGTCTAAAGTGTAACTTTTGAAACTAAAGGGTGTAAAGTGTAAATTGTATTTTCTTAAGGACCTAATAGGTAGATGTGATAAAAGATACCCTAATTCCAGAAATAATGATGTAACTAAGTATGTTGATCCAACTTTCTAAATATGGAAACTTTCTAAAAGAGGAAACTTACCAAATATGGAAACCTGCTATAAATGGAAAGTTACTTAAATGGGAAAGATTGTAATTCTCCTCTTCCCCTTTAGGTGTGAAGAAGGAGTGACTTTGAGCTGTTCTCTACTTTTCTGTGCTTTGTTTCTGTTTGTGCTTTCGTCATAAGGTACGGATACTCTACCCTTTTATGAAAGGGTGTCTTATCACCTATGCTTCGATGTTGAGTTATGAACCTTTGCTATGACCCTTTTGCTATGAACCTTTTGATATGAACCTTTTCATATGACTTTGAGTTTCACTTTTGACATGACTTTGAGATATGCTTTGATATGACTTTGAGATGAGCCCGTTTGCATGACTTTGAGACCTGACTCTTAGTTTGATACCCGAGCCACCTTTTTGTTTCCTAGCCAGGAAGGTAACCTGGCCATGTCTGTGATGCACCACTGGCATGACTCCTGTGTGGGGGAGTGATTTCTCACGCCGTCCCCTTTTATATTATGATATGGCCATTATGATTCTGAGATTATGATTTTGAGATGACTTTGAGTGGGGGCGTATGGATTGCAATCCTAGGCATGTATGTTTAGTGGATTTAACTATGACTTTGAGTATGACTTTGAGGTGACTGGTGCTTGTGTGCAATACACGCCTTTCACATTTCTGGGAGCTAGCTACTCCACCCCTTTTGATACATGAGGCCACCCCTCATATTATCTGGTTGCCTGAGAGGTATCCCCTCTGATTATGAGATTATGACTTTGAGTTTCTGATGTTGAGATTATGACTTTGAGTTATGGGCTCGTGGTAGATGACTATCCTATACTTCCTTATTTCTCTTTTGCTTTGATTATACCTTATGACACTTCCAGTACTTCATTGTATTACCGTTTCGTTATCTTTGCTTGTATTATGTATCTGTTCACTGGGCTTTTTAAGCTCAGCCGCACGTTTTCTTTTCGTGTGCGGCAGGTTTTAGTTGGAAGATGGGTACGAGTGAAGAGACTTTTGGACTTAGAAGACTTGATAGTTTTGGCCTTGAGATGATTAGAAGTTATTTCATTGTTAGAATTTGTATTCGCTTTTATAACCTTGTAATTTCATTATTTCTTCTGTAACCATTGAGAATCTTTGTATTACGTTTGAATGTATGCTTTGTTATATCTGATATGAAACCATTTGTGTGACATCTTTACCCTTGTCGGGTTGGGGTGTTACAGATTGTAACACCCTAGGCAAATCCCACATCGGCTGTGGCCTGGAGAGATGCTGGGTTCATAAGATAACATACGCCTTACTAGACACAACGCGTTTTGTGGTCTACTGCGTGTGGAGTTCTTAGGAACTGGCAGTTAAGCGTGCTCATGTGAGAGTAGTACTGGCTTGGGTGACCTGCCGGGAAGTCTTCAAATGAGGCCACAAAAGCAAAGCCGTGAGCCTGCGGGCAAAGCGGACAATATTGTGGTCTGAGTAGGCGGGATGTTACAGGTGGTATCAGAGCCACTCCTGAGCCGTTCGGGATGGTGGGGCAAACCTCATCGAGGACGATGAGTCCCTAAGGGGGGGTGATTGTAACACCCTAGGCAAATCCCACATCGGCTGTGGCCTGGAGAGATGCTGGGTTCATAAGATAACATACGCCTTACTAGACACAACGCGTTTTGTGGTCTACTGCGTGTGGAGTTCTTAGGAACTGGCAGTTAAGCGTGCTCATGTGAGAGTAGTACTGGCTTGGGTGACCTACCGGGAAGTCTTCAAATGAGGCCACAAAAGCAAATCCGTGAGCCTGCGGGCAAAGCGGACAATATTGTGGTCTGAGTAGGCGGGATGTTACACTTATACACAGAGACACCATTTTATAGATTGTATTTATCGTATTTACAATATATAAACGGCTATGTAACAAGGAATCTATAATGGACCATTAAATACTAAGTTAGACTTAGTGTTTTTGGACTGGGCCAACAACGGGCAAGCCCATTGTGGGCCCTACAAGTGGCCGGCCTTAAGGATGGACTAGAGAGGCATTTTATGGTTTTATGGGGAGCTAAGTGTAACAACATGTTGATAAGATCAATCACATTGATTGTTATCAATCATATCATTATATTGCAAAAATAAAGGAACAAAAATCTCTCTCCCTCCTCCTCTTGAAGTGTACGGCCAAAACAAACACCCTTTAGGGATTTTGTAATTTTTCCATCTTTTTTAACAATTCACATTGTATGCATTGTTATTGATTTGTTACAACCGTTAGACTAGCATCGTGGTAGTGATCAAGGACGTGTAGTGTGGATATACATAGAGGTGATCTCCATTTGATCACTTGGGTTTCATACACAAATCGTGGGTATTCTTGTGTTGGTGACATCCGGATCACGCTACAAAGGTATAAAACATGTTTGCTTTATTTGTTTTATTTAGATTGATCATATGGCTATATGGATCCTTGTATTGTGATGTTTTCCGTTGTGCCTATTTTTTTAATATGTTATTTTATCATACATCACCTATACATTTAACTTTTCATCGTAAATAAGCGTGTCGATCAAGTCGTGAATAATTCAAATATATGAATTTATGTAATGTGAATCTATATCGATATTGTTATCAATAACTCTAATGTCGTTAATCAAATCAACTCAAGAAACTCACGAGTCACGAACATTGATCACTACATCATGCTCGAGTTTGAAATTAGTAGTTTGTTTAAGTTACATGATATTGTTAGTGAGAACCAATCTGCCTTTGTTCCTGGTAGACGCATATCTGATAATATTCTTCTTACACAAGAAATAATGAAGAATTATCATCTCTCTAGAGGTCAGCCTAGATGTGCTTTCAAAATTGATATTCAGAAGGCATACGATAATGTTGATTGGGATTTCCTTCGTGCTATATTGGGATACTTTGGGTTTCCCGCCGTTATGGTGAACTGGATCATGAAATGTGTTTCTTCTACATCTTTCTCCATTAATGTTAATGGTACGTTGCATGGTTATTTTAACGGTAAGTGTGGGCTTCGTCAAGGGGACCCTATGTCACCATATTTATTCACATTTGTTATGGAAGTTCTAACCCTCATGTTGAAGCGTAATGTGAGGCATGGTGATGTGTTTCAGTTCCACCCGAAGTGTGAGAGGCAGGAGTTGATTAATATTTGTTTTGCTGATGACTTGTTTATTTTTACCTATGCAAATATGGATTCTGTTCAAGTCATTAAAGAGTCGTTGGAGGAATTTAAAAATTGTTCTGGATTGGTGCCTAGTCTTCCTAAGAGTACGGCATTTTTTGCAAATGTTCCTAATGTGGTTAAAGATCAGATCTTAGATCTTTTGCCATTTGAAGCTGGAGTTTTGCCTGTTAAATACCTTGGTGTTCCTCTTATATCTTCGGGGCTTTTCCATAAAGATTGCAAAAGTTTGGTCGAAAGAGTCAAGAACAAAGTAGAGGATTGGAAAAATAAGTCTCTCTCTTTTGCGGGTAGACTCCAACTTATTGAATCTGTTTTAGCGTCTATGCAAGTCTACTGGTCCTCTATCTTTATCCTTCCTAAAGCTATCATTAAGGAGATTGAAGGGTTAATGCGAGGGTTTTTGTGGTGCCAAGGACAAATGAAAAGAGGTAAAGCTAAAGTGAAGTGGGATGTTGTGTGCTTACCAAAAAAGGAAGGTGGTTTAGGGATTCGAAGACTTAAATTGTGGAATATTGCTCTCATGTCTACCCATATTTGGAGTATTTTATCGAACCGTCAATCTTTATGGGTCAAATGGATCCACTCTTACCATTTTCAAGGAAGGCATTTTTGGGATGTTCCGATCAAGGCGGATGTGAGCAATGGATGGTGTAAAATTCTTCATATTCTTCCTTTGGTATGTCGTTTTTTCTTTCATGTTGTAGGTAAAGGCGATGCTAGTTCAGCTTGGTTTGATAAATGGCATGATAATGGCCCTTTAAATTCAATAATTACCCGAAGAGATATATATAGGGGCAGTTTTTTAGCAGATAGTGCGGTAAAAGACCTAATATATGACGTTTTGTGGGTGTGGCTAAGTGAGTGGTTTACTAAGTATGCTATTTTGAGTTCCTTCAACCCTTTAGTTCTTAATAATATAGAAGATAAGATTTTGTGGAAAGACTTGGTGGGAAAGCTATACAACTTTAGCGTGCCAAAAGTTTGGGAGGCAATTCGTCCGAGAGGTGAAAGTGTTAACTGGTTTGATGCCGTTTGGTTTTCACAATGCATTCCTCGTCATGCGCTTCTTATATGGCTTCTTATGGGCAAGCGGTTGAAGACTCAGGACAAGCTGAGAACTTATGATGTTGATGCCACGACGACTATAAGAGACCTTCGGTGTCCTTTATGTGAATTGACACAAGACAACCATTCACATTTATTTTTTGAATGTTCTTATTCTTCGCAGGTGTGGAACAAAGTGAAACCGTTGTTGTCCATCCTTCCTCCAGATAATGCGTGGAAGTCTTTTGTTGGGGCTATTCAACCTATTGCCCACAAGAATTCAGCAAGTGTGGTTGCAGACAAATTATTATTCGGGGCGTCGGTCTACTACGTTTGGCAAGAAAGGAACAATAGATTGTTCAAGAAGAAAGCGCGACATGTGGATCAAGTATTTGATATTATCTTCTCTACCACAAGGCTGAAATTAATGACTCTAAAATTTAAAGACTCGGCATACGTTGTCCGTATGAAGGATGTTTGGAGGCTGGAAACTACGCACTAGTTCCTAGCTTTGTTTCGTTTTGGTTTGTTGGTGGACGTTGTGATGTTGTTTGTTCATCACATGAGACCATTAGTCTCTCTAATGGTTCTTGAACTTCATTGTCTTGTTTTTATTATTCTTTAATAATAATTCACAGGGGTAACCCCTTTACCAAAAAAAAAGTTTAATAGAAGTTAGTGTTCCAATTTTTGGCTTAGGGGGTGTTTGTTTTGGTTTATATAGCCGGTTTATGGCTTAGTTGGTTTTGAGTTTATGTTTCATAAGCTTACGCTTTGTGGCTTATTTTGAAACTTTTCAGCTAATATGAGCTTGTTATAACATAGAAAACTTATATAAGCAAAAAAGATTTAAAATAATCTATAAAAAATGAACTTATGAAACATAAGTCAAAATCAGATAAACCATAAACCGACTATATAAGCCGAAACAAACACCCCCCGTCAGATGAACTTCACACTAAACATAGTTCATTAATGCCATCCAATTTATCATTTAAAAAAAAAAAAAAAAAAAAAAAAAAAAAGTATTTCAATAAATACAATACCAAAGTAAAAAACCACGCAAAATATTTATATTCTATTTCAAACAAGAAACAATCATTCTCCAAGAAAAACATGCTCTCTCCGTCTCAAAATAAATGTTCAGTTTAACTTTTCAAAGTCAAATTGGTTCAAATTTAACCTGAAATATTTTTTTGTGTTATATAATACTTGATGAAAAATTATACCAACGAAAAATATACTTAAAACTCAATCTATTCATATATTCTGCATCAAGTATTATATAACACCTATAAAAATAAATAAGGTCAAATTTAAAATAGTTTGACTTATAAAAGTAAAATTATACACTTATTTTGAGACGGTGGTAATAAAAACTTTACGCCAAATACATAAACAAAAATAATATCTTTCCAAAATAAAATGCCTTCCAAAAAAAAAAATCTTTCCAAAATAAAATATGACCAAATTCAGAAATAGCACAGGCACACAGAATCGTGTAATTACTACACACTATCAAGGTCCACTCATCCAAATAAAAAAACACACACACACACACACACACACAATTTTCACACGCTAAGAACACATTCCTTTTTCTCCATCCTCATCCTAACCTTCAAAAAAAAAAACACCCAAAAACAAAACTCATCAATTCATCATGGATCGAACAAAAGAAGACATGAAAAACCTCGGTTTTTTCGGAATCATAAACCAATCATTCAAAACTATTTTCAAAAACAAAAAAATATTCACACAAATATCCTTATCTCTCCTCCTCCCGCTCGCACTTATTTTCATAGCCCACTCTCAAATCTCACGGCACATCTTTTACAAAATCGAGAAAAATTTATTAGCAACTTACACATACAAAGACCGTTACAGTAATGTTTCTGTAACGGACTGGATCTACTATTTGCTATTTGAAATTATCTCTATTATTTTATTAACGATTTTCTCCGTCCTATCTACCACTCCCATTGTTTACACAACTGCGTCGGTATATACCGCGCGTGACATGACTTTTCGCCGCGTTATTAAAATAGTACCTAATAAGATATGGAAAAATTTGTTTGTTACTTTTGTTTATATTTACATAGCGTTGTTTCTGTACGACGCCGTGTACGTCGTGATAGTTATTATATTACGCGCTATCTTTGGGTACTCAACTTTTGGTGTAGTACTTATGCTTGCTTTGTTGGTTTTGTATCTTTACGGGTTTTTGTATTTGAGTGTGGTGTGGCAGTTAGCTAGCGTTGTTACTGTTTTAGAGGACCTTCACGGGTTTAACGCGATGAAAAAAGGGAAAAATTTACTGTATGGTAAAAAAAAAGTTGGAATGTCTATAGCTTTTGTGATGTATTTGTTACTTAAGGGGTTAATGATTGTGTCAGAATTGTTTGTTGAGTATGGTGATGAGATAGCTAACTTGCATGTAATTTGGAGAGTGATGATTGGGATATTGTGTGGTTTAGTGTTATTGATTTGGTTTTTGTTGTTTATTGTGATGCAAACTGTTTTGTATTTGGTGTGTAAGTCGTTTCATCATGAGGAGATTGATAAGCTGAGTTTATCAACGGGTGGGGAGATTCAGCTTGAAACAGCTCAAAGGGATCCGGTTGTAGCTCAAGAGGTTTGATATTGTTTGTTGTTGTTGTATGGTTTGTATAATTTGTTTGTACATTAGTAGTGACCAGAATTTAGAATTGTGAAGTATGTATCAAGTTGTTGATATTTAAGTTCATCCTACATGGACTTCGCGTTTTATATAGTAATGAAATGATTCGTGCATTGTGCTTTTAAAATCGTAGGATAGTGTACATGATGAGTGGCGAGATGCTATCTAAAGCGAAAATGACAACTTGATAAGGCCAATCACAAAACAGCTTGTGATCTCACTCGCTATCTTATTCTTTGTCGTAAAGCTATATTTAGAATAGGATATTCGTGTATGGTAAAGTTGTATATAAAATAGGATATATATACCTCTCTCAAAATGAATAATTACATATATATATATATATATTTTGTACAAGTTTTTTATGTACATTGTACAATGGTTTTTATGCATGCTAAAATATGACGCGATTTCACTAAGCCGTAATAAGTACATGTATATACGTACATCAATTACTATTTTGATTCCTTTTTTGGTAACAAATCCTTCGAATCTTTAGATCCTTTTTTAAATTATACTCGTATAATCTTAATTACTTGAACAAAACCAATATACTTTGCAAAATCAATTATGAAAAGAAAATCCGCAATCATTGTTACCGATAGAGAGCACACGATGAATGACCTAACTCACGAGCAATTCGAGATAGACTCAAAAAATACATGAAATTAACTCATTTTAATTTGAGTTGAGCTTGAGTTGCTTGAGTATCATTTCTAGCCAAAAACACGAGTATCTAAATACTTTGCAAGGGTCTCATCAAACTTGTGTTCTTAAACATTTTTCCCTAAAATATGTACATTTAACTTTTCGTTGTAAATAAGCGTGTCGATCAAGTCGTGAATAATTCAAATATATGAATTTATGTAATGTGAATCTATATCGATATTGTTATCAATAACTCTAATGGCGTTAATCAAATCAACTCAAGAAGCTCACGAGTCACGAATTTTTTTATTTTTTTATTTTTTATTTATTTTTTTTATTTTTGTGCAAAGGTGAATTATATTAATACTAAACGATTTACATCATGGGAATAACATAACTGATGATGGACATCTCCCATATCAGATACAAGAAAACACATCTACAAGCTAAACCTATTCATCAAATATATGACAATACCAAACATGTCTGACATAACAGTCCTTAGACACTTATGCACAACAGAGGAAACCACATTCACAGCAACCTCATTACTCCTTGTATCAATTCTTACACATTGAATTCACCTTTTTTGCACCTACCATCTAGCTACATTTCCATTACTTCATTCCACTTAGCCACTCAACCTGCCACCACAGTAGTCTAGGTGGAAATGAAGAATGGCATCACTAGGCACCAATAACCCATCCATGGGGGGCTCTGCCAAAGCAACCTACATTTCCCTCTCATAGAAGGGCTTCAGTTGCTTGGGAACACTCTCCCTCCATGATGACCAACCATTACTTCCTATGCCAATGTATTGAGTGGACCAAGCAGGTTCATCTTTCACTCCTCGCTATTCCACTCATCATACATTGGCCGCCCAAACCACTTACCCTTCACAAAGAGCAGCCCTACTTTATGGTACATCTCTTTGAATTAGACCTCCGACTTTCACCACATATCTTGCCGAACTCCCTCACAAGGCCAAATTTGGAAAAGAGTATGGGCTCAAATAGGTACAGTCATACCAAAGAGACTCCAAGGTACAAGGTACTGCATCAATGTAGTGGCCTGCAAATACTTGAAACACTGATAACAATGGTCCAAAACAACATAGGACCCACTGCATATTACTGAGATTCCACCATCTATTCTAACTTACATTCTCCCAAACACCTCCTTAAAACAGAACTGCCTTAAGACACCAACACCAAAATTGCAGGCACCAACTTATCCTTCTCCCATGTTAATTTCCAAATTTTGGCCAACATCAGAACAACTCTTGATTTCTTTACTCTAAGGCTTTGGAGAACATCTTCCATGTATTTGTTAATTACTAAGATCATCTCATCCTCAGTCCTTCTAGTATTTTGAAACATCCTTTTATTTCTCTCATTCCACAAAAAATAAACAGTGGCTGCTGTAAGAATTTTATCCACAATAGTATTTATTACCACCATCTGCAATGTAAACTACAACACTATTCAGATCTTGACAATTCCTCATAAACCTTCCTTTTGTTTTCACTTCCTTCCATACTTTCTCTGAGAATGCACATTCAAAGAATAGATGTTGATGACTGTCCATGCAATTATTGCATAATGAACATTTCAACTCTTCACCTTGATGCCAAGCCATCATCCTATCCGGAGTCAAAAGTTTCCCATGAACTGCTAACCAGAATATGAATGCATGTTTAGGTGTACATTGAGAAAACCATACCACATGACTCCACCCCACCTTTGGCCAATTATCTCTTAAACTTTCCCAGGCTACTTTGATAGAATAATCAGATACTTTCCCATTAGTGTCCACCCATACAGCTCTATCCTCATCTTCAGAAAGCAATGGAATAGTAACATGTTGAAGTTCAGGAAATTTACTAGTCCACTCAGATGGCCACAACCATTCACCATTACTAATAAGATCAGCCACATTATCATTAGTATCCATCCTAGCCTCATACAACTCTCTATTCTGCACAATTCTATTTAGAGGACCCACTGAGCTCCAATTGTCATACCACATAGATGTAAATTTACCATTTCCAATTACCTTCTTAACATAAGGTCTTATATTATCTCTGATCATCAGTAACTGCTTCCATCCCCAGCTATCAGAACTTTGGTACTCAATCTCCTACATACTATTCCCCTTTTAATTTGACTGTATTGACCCATTTTACCCAAAGAGACTCTTTATTTTAAATAATCTTCCATAACTGAGTAACCATGAGGACTTCATTCGACTTCTTCAGAGGTCTAAATCCCAAACCCCCTTGTTCCTTAGGTCTACACACAAAATTCCATGCTACTCTAGCCTTACCCTGAGCTGACTTGCCAGAATTCCACAAAAATATTTTGAATATCCTTTCTAGATCCTTAATCACTGTTACTGTAACACCCCAACCCGAAAAGGGTAGAAATGTCACATTCATGGTGTCAAATAGAACATACGCAAGCAGAAGACTTTAATAATACAAATAAATATAAACGTTACAAATGAATTCTTAAGGAAAATGAAGTACAATGACTACAACTAAGATACAATAAGTCTAATATGAAACATCTCCGAGTCAACTCTAATCCATGGTAGCTATCAAAGGTGTAGGCCTCTAAGAGCTCTTATGCACTCTTCACTCATATCCCAGCTTCCCTCTAAAACCTGCCGCGGTGAAAAGAAATGCGGCTGAGCTTAAAAAGCCTAGTGAACAGATATGTATAACAAGTATTGAAACTGAAAATGAGAAATACAGAATATGGTGCATTGGGGAATAACATAAGGTATATCAAAATGTATCAAAGGTGTAAAGGTTGTCAGAAATCTACCACGAGCCCAGAAACATATCATATCATAAACATCATAATCATGGTCTTCAAAAATAACATAAGTAACATAATGGAGTAGCTAGCTCCCAGAAATGTGAAAAGCGTGTATTGCACACAGCACCGGTCACCAGAAACATATCATAATAACATAACAGATCAGAACTAGGATGCATCCATACGCCCCTGCAGAAATCATAATCATCGTGGCCATACATATTACATAACAAAAGGGACGGGGTGGAACATCACTCGACCACACTAGAGTCATGCCATTGGTGCATTAATGACATGGTCATGGAACCCCCATGACTAGTGATAGCTCGGGTATCAAACTGAAGGGTCAACAGAATGTCATAGTAATGACACAGAATCTAAGGTCATCAGAAATATCATAATCATAGGTTCATATCAACGGGTGCATAGCAAAGGTTCATATCAAAGGGTGCATAGCAAAGGCTCATATCAAAGGCATCAAAATCAGAAGCTAATAAATCAAAAGATGTGAAAGGTCATGAGAAACCTTATAAGAAATGTCAGAATATATGTACTTTATGCAAGCAACCAAAATAAGAAAGGATACTGAAACAGGGAAATCACTCCTTCTTCACCGAACCTAATACAATTTAATGATCACGTGTTACTTATAAGCTTGTTTTAATCGGATTTCATAATTTAGGTTTCTTTCTATTTTTAGTAATGATGCGTGCGATGTGTCGTTGTGGTTTAGCAGTATTAATGCCTACTCAAGTTTTAAATTTATATTTAGCCGACTTATCAATAACACACACACACTTAACGAGCAGTGTACCCGGTCAGTATGAATATAATGGTAAGTAGAGTGTCGATCACTAAGAGTGGAACGTATTATCTAGTTATTCTAATCAGTATTTTAATAAATTAAGTTAGCTATACAATCTAATCTAACGCAAGGGGGTTCAGCCTGAGAGACTGGCACGATTTGGTTGCAATTAAATAATAAACTAAACCAATAGGCACGAATCAGCGAATAGCACACACGTACACAGATAAATACTCGAGACAATAAGAGGGCTGTCCTTATGAAAAGTAGTTTGTCACTTGTTTTATTGCTAGTGTTATATGAAGTGTATAGTTCGATGCAACGCACCGAGATTAAGTCCTTTCTCGTTGGTTCTAATCTTATCGGCGAGTAAACCCTTAATGATTACTTATGACTATCCTATTTATCTTTCTCCTACTTTTCTACAGACCATAGAATGCATAGGCGATCTAATAAATAGGCGAGGGCAGAGGCATGGCGACCCGATCAACGCTCAGCTAGACACAGAGGTTATCAATGCACTAATAAAAGTCACCAAAGACATCAACATATAAACTTTAATTAATGAGAAAGCAGTTTTAAGGGAGTGCAATCTTTCCGTTGTCACATTACACAAGCCACCAATCTTGATGAATTAAAGTTTACTAACACAATAAAACAAAACTACTTAATGAATTAAACACATGCAGCACCTTCTTACAGCTCTTGTATCTTTGATTTGAGTGTGTCTTGTGCTCGCTATTCGACTGAATTCGTCCTTGGTTTCTGTACTTCGGTCTTCGTATATAATATATTTCCCCCGAAATTCGTCTGGTCTTGGGGTATTTATAGTTTCTGTCTGAGGGTAAGATGCGGCGCATCTAGTAAGTAGATGCGGCGCATTTACTTAACTTCGCGTGGGGTCCAAGATTATAATATTCAGGAATATTCGTACACCGCCAGAAGATGCGGCGTATCTTTATCTTTGGATGCGGCGCATGTCCTCTTGTATCTTGGATCGTATCTGGTGAGATCTTGATAGCGATGCGCCGTATGTGATAAGTGAGATGCGGCGCATCTGGAGCAGATTAGTCTTGATCTTGTACATTTCAGTAGACTCTTAACTTCTTGCATGTTTTGCCCCATAATTAGTCCAAAATCGCCAAGTTTCACCAAATGCTTGTTTTCAACTGAGAATTACAAAAGTAAACGATTAAGTATCAATCCTCATACATAATATAATAAAACAAGTCAAATTAATAGGATAAATGATAGTAATAAAATGTACTTATTTGAGTTCATCAAATATCCCCCCACTTGAACTTTACTTGTCCCCAAGTAAACCTTAGAATTAATCTTATGAAAATGTATCCTAAAAGATATTAGGATTTATTTTTATATTTAAGCATGTATTCATTTTTGTCATAATCACACAACTAAACACTTAACGAATTAGAAGTAAAATAAAATAATTTGATAAAAGCAAATCTAATCGTTTAACTGTCCAGTCGCGACGAATATTCTATCATAAGCTTGGCAAGTATACACATCTCCCCCACTAAAGTCAAGGAATAACAAGTCTAAAGCGGTAAAAAGGGTTTTTAGGTTTAAGGGTTAATTATTCTTAATCTCTATTGATCTCAAATTCCAGAAAAGGAGACAAAATCACAAATACATGATCGAATCCACGAACACGATACTTGCAATTGCTCAAATCCTTAACTCGAATAGGCTAAAGATAGGTCCAAACTTCACCAATAATAATATATCAAAAAGGGCGACAAAATCATAAATACATAGCCGAATCCACGACTACGATACTTAAGATTGCTCAAATCCCTAATCTCAATAAATCAAAGGTTTGGTTGGATAAAGAATAATACAGGGTATGGATAATATTTGGGATATAAACTGGTGTAAAAATAAAAAATAAACAAAACAAATAAATTAAAATCCTAAGTGTGGTTAATCACTATCCCAACCATCCCATGAATAAGACTCATATCATTGAATAACTCACGCTTTAACACTTGAAACACACGCTTTAGGTAGACACGAATTATACTCAACAAGATCTCAATCAAAGAATAAACCTTAGTTGACGTTCCCATAACTGCCAACTCCCATTCAATCCATAAATATAGTACAACAAGTAGTGGTGATATCGACCACTTACATAACTTTACATCGTTGGTTAAAACAAACATCCAACTTTCTTCTTTTTTTTCTTTTTCTTTTCTTATTTTTTTTAAATTTTTATTTTTTTATTTTTTTTATTTTTTTATTTTTTTTATAACATAAACAAAGATGTGTAAAATTTCACCACATCACTATAATGATAATTCTGGATAATTTTTCCATACTTTTCATAACTTCAGAAATAACGGTAATAGTGAAAGTAGTAAACACACGAAAAATAAACTCAAAGATATACAATATTTACTTTCACTCCAATCGCATTGTGCAATTTCCCGACCTAACCATAGATAATGAATTACGCACGCGAACACAGGTAATGTAAGGAAACACACTTTGCCTATAGCAATTAACCAACCACGGATTTTAATCTACAGGGTAGGCTAAGGTGTAAGGGTGTAACGAAACATTTTAACAAAGGTGTAAGAAACGAAAGGAATGGCTCTAAGTGTTTTTCTAGGGGTATCTTACTCTAAAAATGAGAGTAACAAAAGGGTTTATACGGGGGTTAACTAACCAGTGTAGTTAGCTAATAACACATAACATATAATAGGCTATTTGGGTGTAATCCTAGAAATTTACCAATTTAGACAAGTCATTCCAATTATATAAATAATACTTATTATGGTGGTCTTGAATAGTATATAAGCCAAGTTCTAAAGTTTACAAGTCACCGGCACACTCATAGATTTGTGAATTTTGAAAAATCACAATTTTTGAAAATAACGTCATGTGTGCAGCTATGCAACTTAGACTTTAAACAAAAACATGCTAAAAATTTTAAATTTTGATATATTAAGCACATTTTAAGCATATTTGAAAAGTTTAGGACAAGTAAATGTTAAGTGTTCTAATTCTCCAATCCCCCCACTTAAGTTAAACAACGTCCTCGTTGTTTGTATGAAAGGTTAAAAACTGGAAAATAAAAGAATTAGAACAAAAAAAACTCCCCTGAGATTTGCTCGGTATGATCCTCCATTAGTATTAGAGCAAAAATCATCTTTCTTGTGGATTAGAACGTTTAAGCTTTATATTCGATGTATCCACAGGAAATGCAGGAATCTATAATACCACCAAGGCTTCAAAACACACCTAAGGTAAGAAAGGTTCAAACTTGCATAATACATTAGTAGTTAGGTAAAAATAAAACATAAAAGTTAAAAATGAAAATCATCAGGTCAGTCGATGCGCCGTATCTTATGGAAGAAGATACGCCGTATCGAGCCTGGAATAAATACGGATCAGAATAAAAGATGCGCCGCATCCTTAACCAGGGATGCGCCGCATTAAAATAAACTGATAAAAAGTTTTAAATTCGAAAATATAAATATGCGGAAAAATAAAGATATGACCATTGCAGGAGATGCGTCGCATCTCAGAATTGAGATGCGGCGTATCCTCTGCGGCCTGACTGACTCGACACAAACAGAAAATTAAAAGATAAATCTGGGTTGTCTCCCGGTAAGCACTTGTCTTTATTCCAGAGTCTTCAAGTTAGACTCACGTTCAGCTCTTTATTCTCGATCATTGACTCCCACATTGCTTACGTAGGATCCATTTAGCAACTAATTCGTCACGTATATATTCAGGTCCCAATTTCAACACTCCATTGTAGAATTCTTCCATCAATTGATATGGGTACTCAATTCCTCTCTTATTGTCATCATCACTAATAAAAAGGAATGGAGAGAATTTGTAGCAGATCCTATTAGTAGCATGTTTAAATCCAGGGTGAGTTCGGGGCATCATATAAGTGATAATGTCGCTTCCACATTGAAAGGTGATCTTTCCTTCAAATCGTTTTGCATTAATAGTGATCTCCCTACAAAATGGTTTTCCAACAATCACGTCGCCCATATTGCTGTCACAATAGGCATTCATGTCTTCAACAACGGCGAACTCGGTAACAATAGTAAAGCGTCCAACGAAGATCGGGACATTAATGAAGGCTCCAACTACATTCTTTCCCTTATACTCCACTTTATTTCTCATAATGGAATTGTAAAAGCTTCTTGACATGACATTGATTGGCAAAATAGGAAAGAAATTGGCGTCAATACACTTGTACCCAATCATGCATGTGAATTGCAAATTGTAAGCACAATCGGCGTGGATCCTTCTACCATAATCCCAAGAACCATCATATCCCTCAAATTCATCGTAATTCCTAGTATTAATAGCGTTGACCTTTGGACTATCCAGAATTTCTCCATCTTCCAGCTCAGATTCCGCATCATCCATGAACAGGTCATTGGATTCTAATGGTCCATTAAGGTCATTAAGTTCAATGTAGTCCCCATTGTAACGTTCGGGTGATTTTTCATGCACTAATACTCCATTCATAAAATTGGCTTCGAAGTCGAAGTCTATCAGTTCTCCGAATTCTTCCATTATCCTTCTGAAATAATCACGAAAAGCATCAGTAGGATTTGTTCGCTAGAAGAGAAATTAAAGAATTCAGAAACGGATATAAGAATACAAATAGCTGATATCTGCAGACGATGCGCCGTATCCAAAAAGTTGGATACGCCGTATCTTATAATCGTTAAAATTAAATTAGACTTTATTCAGAAAATAGATACGCCGCTCAGGAAATTAGAATGCGCCGTATCTGTTTTAATTATCAAAAATCGATATTTATTTAAAATTAAATGCGTCGTATTAGCAAAAGTTAATGCGCCGTATTTTTGTTACGTTTCAAAATATAAGATTTTTGATTCAGAAGATACGCCGTATCGACAGAGATCGATGCTCCGTATCTGTTTAATAATTAGAAAACTGTTTTTAATTAAATAATAGATACGCCGTATCTGCTGAAGCAGATGCGTCGTATGGCGTTAACGTTTAGAAAATTTTTTATCAAAAACAGATACGCCGTATCTTGGGGAAAAGATGCGTCGTATCGAATTATTTAAACGCGTTGTATTTTATAAAAATTGAACGCAATACGCCGTATCTGAGGAATCAGATGCGCCGTATCGTTCGATTTAGCTCAGTACAACGATAGCAGAACACAAAAAACACGAAAAATTAAAAACAAATAAAAACACACGAAAATAAACACAAACAAAAGCAAACAAATAACACACAAAAACAGAAAATATGCAAAATAGTACAATGAATGCAAATTAATCTAATACACAACAAAATTAGCGGTTAGATAAAAAAAATTAAAACCTAATTAAAATACTAATCAAATTAACAGATAATAACAATTCACTCCCCGGCAACGGCGCCAAAAACTTGATGCGTGCGATGTGTCATTGCGGTTTAGCAGTATTAATGCCTACTCAAGTTTTAAATTTATATTTAGCCGACTTATCAATAACACACACACTTAACGAGCAGTGTACCCGGTTAGTATGAATATAATGGTAAGTAGAGTGTCGATCACTAAGAGTGGAACGTATTATCTAGTTATTCTAATCAGTATTTTAATAAATTAAGTTAGCTATACAATCTAATCTAACGCAAGGGGGTTCAGCCTGAGAGACTGGCACGATTTAGTTGCAATTAAATAATAAACTAAACCAATAGGCACGAATCAGCGAATAGCACACACGTACACAGATAAATACTCGAGACAATAAGAGGGCTGTCCTTATGAAAAGTAGTTTGTCACTTGTTTTATTGCTAGTGTTATATGAAGTGTATAGTTCGATGCAACGCACCGAGATTAAGTCCTTTCTCGTTGGTTCTAATCTTATCGGCGAGTAAACCCTTAATGATTACTTATGACTATCCTATTTATCTTTCTCCTACTTTTCTACAGACCATAGAATGCATAGGCGATCTAATAAATAGGCGAGGGCAGAGGCATGGCGACCCGATCAACGCTCAGCTAGACACAGAGGTTATCAATGCACTAATAAAAGTCACCAAAGACATCAACATATAAACTTTAATTAATGAGAAAGCAGTTTTAAGGGAGTGCAATCTTTCCGTTGTCACATTACACAAGCCACCAATCTTGATGAATTAAAGTTTACTAACACAATAAAACAAAACTACTTAATGAATTAAACACATGCAGCACCTTCTTACAGCTCTTGTATCTTTGATTTGAGTGTCTCTTGTGCTCGCTATTCGACTGAATTTGTCCTTGGTTTCTGTACTTCGGTCTTCGTATATAATATATGTCCCCCGAAATTCGTCTGGTCTTGGGGTATTTATAGTTTCTGTCTGAGGGTAAGATGCGGCGCATCTAGTAAGTAGATGCGGCGCATTTACTTAACTTCGCGTGGGGTCCAAGATTATAATATTCAGGAATATTCGTACACCGCCAGAAGATGCGGCGTATCTTTATCTTTGGATGCGGCGCATGTCCTCTTGTATCTTGGATCGTATCTGGTGAGATCTTGATAGCGATGTGCCGTATGTGATAAGTGAGATGCGGCGCATCTGGAGCAGATTAGTCTTGATCTTGTACATTTCAGCAGACTCTTAACTTCTTGCATGTTTTGCCCCATAATTAGTCCAAAATTGCCAAGTTTCACCAAATGCTTGTTTTCAACTGAGAATTACAAAAGTAAACGATTAAATATCAATCCTCATACATAATATAATAAAACAAGTCAAATTAATAGGATAAATGATAGTAATAAAATGTACTTATTTGAGTTCATCAAGTAACCTTCCAGATTAAGTAACTTTCCATATTTAATATCTTTTCATATTTAGCAAGTTTCCATATTTAGCAGGTTTCCATATTTATTAACTTCCTATATTTAGTAACTTTTAACACGACTCCCCAATTTAGTTAAATTAGGTTTAGGGTTCGGGATTTTCAAATAGGTTTAACATACTTACACACTATTCAACACGACATTAACAAGTCATACCCGAAATAAAAATAAGTATTGGGGCAACAAACATCAAAAGAACACCTTTAACACTTAGGTAAAACATGCATACATCTTAACTGATTTTATCACAAACTAAGCCCAACAAACGAATTTTAAAAACGTATCAGAATCCCAAACTAAAAATCCACAAAATTATCACAGAAGCCCATATGTCTTAGGAGTCTACTGGAATTTTTACAGATTTTATTATTAAGAGTATACCCATTTTTAAAATCGTCTAAGTTAACATGTTCAGATTCGGATCTGCAAATACACTTCAAAAGTATGTACTTAAAAACTTAACCATATGACTTCAGAAAATTCTACAAAATTTCCAGGAGGTAGTCCACATATGAAATATGATTCCTGTAAATTTGTGGCCTCTAATATGCTATGTTTTGGAAATAAAAAATCATAGAATCCGACTGAAATACAACTCAGCTAACACATTTTAACATATGATCACATTAAATTCAGAAAAACATCCAAATCAACCTCAAATTCGTTCAAACCAATTGGAATACTTTCCTAGGACCCTAAACTAGGTTTACATGCAAAATTTCAGTATTAGAAACTTCAGGAGCTCACGTTATCAAGCACACAAAATCGACATTCAGAACAGTCAATCACACAAATCCATTTTAGGCCATATTTAGCACCATTTTAATTATCCAATTTGCATATAAGCTTACACCCTTCACTCACAACTCATTTAGGCATCATATTAACATAATTATGCAATCAAATCCAAGGAATCAAACACCAATTTCAGTTCATGTAATCTAAATATTCAAGAACTACTTTTAATTAATTCACAAACAAGCCCTAATTCGTCTATTCCTTTTTAACCCAAACGACCACGTGATCAATATAACTTTTATTCCCAGAAATTACTCTTCACAAACATATATATAAACCCTTTATATAAATCATTCAAGATAATAACAATAACCTACACACGAACACATAAAATAACAACACCAAAAATCACAAAAACCCTAATTCTTATATTTTAAATGTACTAGGGTTTCTAGGTTTTACAAGCGTATTAAAACATGTTATTAATTAGGTTTTTGTGTTGATTACAATCAGATTTATGTGTGTTTGGTGTGTCGATTGGAAAAAGAAAAAAAAACAATAGAAGGATTGATGGTACCTTGTGCTTAACGAGATAAAAGAACGGAAACAAACCCTAGAATTTCAATGATCAATTACTAGTGAATTACCAGTAGCACACCTTCGACCCTTTGATCTTTGAGAGAGGAATAAAGAAACAACTTTTTGTCGTACAGTAGAGGAGAGGAGGGAGGGAAGAAAAAGGTCGGTTCCTTGGAGATAAGAAAGGAGCGTGCTTTTTTTTTTTTTTTTTTTTTTTTTTTTTTTTTTTTTTTTTTTGGAAATGGATCAATCATAGTTAATTTTTTCCAAATCATGGGCTTGATTGAAGATTTTATTTAATTTTTCAAATCATGCATTAATGGGCTAGGGGGTGTCCATATTTACCCCTTTTTTTTTTTTTTTTTTTTTTTGGTAACAATATTATTTCTTTGTATGACTTAGGTTAGTGTATAACATATAGTAATTATAATGTGTGAATGACATATGTTTAAATTTTATATTTAGGTTAAAATGTATACTGTTCTTGTATAAATATTAGCATGCTTTTATAAATAAAAAAATTTTGAGGGGCAAAATGGGAATTTCAAATGAATGGAAATTTAGGGTTTTAAAACTCTTCCCCTCTAAAAGAAAATTTTCGTCCTCGAAATTTGAGTAGACAGATCAGATGGAAACGTATCGAATCGCAGAAAGCACATGGATTATAAATATGCATAACTCTTCAGTTTCTCAAGTAGTATCGCCTTCAGAACAGTCCTTCCAAAGGATTCACACAATTAGACAGATCATGTTTCTCATAATTCATAGCCTCTGATCTTTATCCAGAGTAGATCATAATGAATCAGATTCAACAGAAATGAAATATACATGTAGCAGATGGTAGGCTTAACTTCTCACTAGTAACATATGGAACACATACGGACAGAAGACATATTAGATGATAATATCAAACGGTAGTGTTAGACCCGTATCCCGGTTTTGAGTAGGCCCCACCCTAGATGAAATATGCTAAGGTTTAATGTGATTGGTTGGTCAACAAAGTTACGTAAAAAGTCAAACCCGATAGTCAAGTGATAGTCAAAATATGTGTTATAAAGTTATGACAAGTATTATGTGCTTCAAATAGATAGGAAATGGACTTCAAGGGCTTAAGTTGTCATATGCCAATTGTGTTATAAGTTAGTTGTGGCTAAAATAAGAGAAAAGAGACTTGAGGGGCCATTCTTGCCAAAGGACCAAACTTGCTACCTAACTAATTATATCAAAGGATTTCTAGACACTTCCACCTTATCCTAGAGGGTGTTTGACGTCCGGATATTAGGAAGGAAAAAGAGAGGGAAAAAGTGAGATGGTGACTTAAAGAAGATGAAGGAGATAAAGACCAAGTGTCTATAGTCCTTCCTAGTTATGATAATCACAAGTAAGTATTTAAGTTCTTGATGTTAATGAAGTATAGATTATGAATAAAGTGGGAAATCATCAATTGATCAAGATATGATCAATTAATGATGTAGAAAGGAAGATGGGTTTGTTTGATAGGTTATGTTAACCTTGTTTATGTTATTAACTATTATGTTATTAGAGCTTGATATGTTGTAGAAGATTGATGATTATGGTTAATTGTGCAGATTGATGATGATGATGGATGATAGTGGTGATGATGATGTCTTTGATGTTGTTTAGCTTAGACTAAGGTAAGTAACTCCCACTAACACATGTATTATATGTATATTTATCATGTATGTATTGTGGTTGTATAAGAGTATAAGAGTTGGATTTAGAATGGTTGTAAGCTAAGGATGGATGGCTAGTGATCTTGACTAAGGGTATGTTAGCTTGTTGGATTTGGGCTAGTTAAGGTATGTCGTTGATTATGGTTGTGATGAATGGATGTAATTATGTTATGAAGTTGTGTATGATATGAGTGGTATGACGTAGCTTAGAGGCTTTCACGTGATTATGATGCTTATGTGAAAATATGTGTATGAGATATGTTTTATGTTGGGTTACTTACTAAGCGTAAGCTTATTCTTTTAGTTGTCAATGTTTTTGTAGGTTTATGTGCGGCGGAATGGAAGTACTTGGACTATAGCCTAAGGATTTGGAAGCGGATTGATAGATAGATTGCAATTAGGAGCTTAGTATAGAATACCGAGCTCAAGTGTCAAGGTTGTACCCCCGAGAGTCTTTTATTGATTTATAAAGTAAATTCGGGTGTCAAAATGTATGTCAAAGGGGTCATAACGATTTGGTAGACATTTGGTATGTTTAAGCATGTTTTATGTGTTTATGGTTCAAGTTAAAGGGGCGTTTCGTTTAAGCGTAAACATACCCATTTTGAGTTGTAAACGGGTCAAGTGCCCTTAGAACATGTTTGTTATGTCAAGTTATTGATGTTGGTCAAGTTTGATGTAAAACGGAAGTCGTATGGGTTGTTTCTAGTGAAAATGGGTCTAAACGGGTTATTCGCATAACCCGTCTAATTTGTAAAGTACCCTTTCAGGGAGTCGTTCGGTAAATGTTTTTGTATGAAAATGAGCCCATTGATATACTAAGTAAATCTGGAAAGTTTGGTTAGATAACGAGTTCGGGAAGTCGGGTTTCCAAGCGCGGAACTTGGAAAATGATTTCGAGCGGACAGAAGGTTTGAACCGCCGCGGTTCAGACCTGAACCGGCGGTTCAGACCCATTTTGGGCTCCAAACCGGCGGCTGGGAAATCCCAGCCGGCGGTTCAATAGTTTTTTAGATTTTGACGATTTTCAAAAAATCATATCTTTAAAACCGTAAGTCGTCACGGGTCGTGCCACCCGTCATTTTGAAGGTAATTGAGTCTACTTTCATTTAAAAATAGTCTAAGGGCTGAATGTATATAGATTTTTGTCAGTTGTCAAAAGAGTGACCGGATGTCCGTAAAAGTCAAGCGTTTTCGAGTAAAAAGTTTTAATTTTTGGCCTAAGCGGGCATGGGGTGTAACAACTTGGTATTAGAGCTTCGGTTTAAGTGAATTAGGTTTTCTTTAGGATTTCCTAGACTTAAACCACTCATAGACGCGTTAAGTTTAAGTTTAAGAAATGCGTGAAATATTATGTAAGTTATAGGATGTGAATGTTGAGTTTTGAAATGAATTATGTGATTGCTATATTAGTATAATGATGAGAACTTATGGATGTGTTTTATGTGATATATGTTGTGGAAGACTTGCTGTGTGAGTGATAGGATTACCGTGCACCTCGGGTTGTGTCGGTAATTATTACGTGATGTGGATGTAGTTGAATATAAAAGAAATGAATTAGACGCGAATTAGAGGTTGCCTTAACTATATGATGGAATGCAAGACGTGGTATATATATTTAAGCCGACAAGTGTGGTACGTGTTTTATGGTGTCAATATATATGTGAAGTAATTCTATGTTTGAATGTATTGTGCTAAGTGTTAAGTAAGTGAATGATAGATCTCGTGTCGGATAGGTTAAAGTTTTAATTATGTGAATCTAGGTCTTAAAGGTTATGAGTGGTAGGCGAGGAATGTGTTATAGTAAAATACGTAAAGAGCAAAATTTACTTAGATTGCAATAATAGTGGTTTGATGAATGACTTGTATGTATTGTGTCCGGAAGAATGAGGACCTAGTAAAGGTTAAAGAATGAGGTTAGGGAATGATAGCACAAAATGAGACCAACATATGGTCTCATTATAATTAGTGACTAAAGACTAATATTGAAGTGGTATAGAGACGGGGTAATGGTAAGGTAAAGTACGTGAGGTCTAAGTGTGAGCGTGAGGTTGTGATAAAGAGTGTTGGTATACATATATAGGATGGAACTTAAACGAAAAAAGTTTGAATGCTAAAGGCTAGATGCGGTGAGTTAAGAACGTAAGTGAGAAAGATATGAGTAGGTATGAAGTTAAGGTAACGACCTGAAATTATCATTATCACGGCTAATGTGCCTCATTAGCGGTGCTTATTAAAACGAAAGTATTGGTAAATAAAACATGATGAAAATGTGTAAATGACCAAAATGTGTAGGAAGAAGGGATGATGCTAACGAATGTAGTTAAATTTATGCAAGGTTTAACACGGAAAAAGGGCGGATAGGCTAAAGGTAAAGTAAAGATGTGAAAATAACTAACGCGGATTAAGAATGTAGGATGGTAAACACATAGAATTGTGTAATTACAATAAGCAGGCTCATATGCTCTATGCGCTTGCATTTCACTAAAATAAATGGATATAATAATGTATGCAAGGTGCTTATGACTTGGATCCATTGCTAAAGTGATAAAGTGTAAATGTTAATGATCCTTCGGGATGAATGTTAAAGGTGGTATCCTTCGGGATGACCAAGTAAATGAATGTTAAGGAATCTTTCGGGATGAATGTTAAAGATCCTTCGGGATGAAAAGTATTGCCTTCATCGGCAAATGGGGTTGCCTATAACCTTGGCAATGAAAATATCCCCGTAATGAGTGTGTTAATGATAAGGATCCAAGTCTAAAAGAAAATGTGAAGTATAAAAAAAAAGATGAGAGAATAAAAATTAAATTGGGAAATAGGAGTAGTAGTGTTATGTCGGGAGTACATAACCATGAGTTTATATTTCTTGATTTACATCGATTGGGATGCCTCTCCATGTAAATGAGGAAGTATAAATGAGTGGGCTTATGTGTTGCCGACACGGCACGAGTAGGGTTAGAGAAGTAGAAAGCGGAAGTTTAGAGTTAGTTAGGAATTATAAGGACTAAGATAGGAGGATTAGAATTAGGCCATGGCTTTTAGTTGAGACTTAGGAGAAACCTTGATGGGATGGAGAAATTGTAATGATGATATAATGTGCCTTGCGGTGTGATACAAAATATGATGAATGAAAATAATAGAATGTGCACGTATTAGTCGAGTGTAATTATGTAAAGTCAAATAGCACGAGTTTCTTAAGTATCAAGTAGTCAAGGAATGAGAGTGGAGGATAAAGCAAGTGAGATTGTGATGTAACGGTAATAGAGCGGATTAGAAGGATGACTAATGGTAATAAGTATGTCTTGTATTATGTAAAATCTAAGCAAGAGTTGTATGGTATAGAAGTAAACGGGAAGTAATGGGGATTAAGGATATGATGTTATAGTATGTATGGAGTTGCAAGATCACTTAGATCTTGGCACTAAATAAACTACAGTAGGAATTAAGGTGCTAGGAATGAGATGAGTTATGTGACTAAGTATAGGTTAGTAATGAATGATAGATTTCGGGGACGAAATCTAAATAAGGGGGGTAGAATTGTTAGACCCGTATCCCGGCTTTGAGTAGGCCCCACCCTAGATGGAATATGCTAAGGTTTTGTGGAAAACTAGAAGGGGGGTTGAATAGTTTTTACCGTTTTTCTAGTTTTATTTGCTTTGTTACTATATGTTAATTTCAAAGGAAACAATCACAAATAAATAATCACACAATATAAACAAAAGATAAAGAGAGGAAAGATCAAACCACACGACACTGTTGTTTATAGTGGTTTGGCTACAAGGACTCTCTTCCTTGCCCTACTCCACTCCCCGAGTTTCCTACTCGAGAGTTTATCTTTCACTAAGAAACAAACTCCTTTTCTAGGCGGAGAAAACCTTTACACGTCGCTTACTTCCTTTTTCGGTACTAAGCTAAACACCGGGTTCTTTCACAAGGTAGAACCAACCTGACGTCGCCTAATTACTTTACCGACACTAAGCTAGATGTCGAGTTCTTTATACGGGTACAACCACTCCCTACACTCTTTGTGCTTTAAGGACTAAAGCACTAACCACACTCACTGATTACAAATGATAGATATGATGTGTAAAACAAACTACAATATCACACAGTAATGCAACTAAAGGATTACGGTTCTGTAGATCCTTGAATGCTTGATCTCTTTTCTACAAAATGAAAGATCAAAGTGAAATGCAACTATGAATGATGTTAGTAAGATATGTACTGAATGAATATGTGTGTTAAAGCTATATGAGTGATGAAAGAGCCAAATGATCAGCTTCCTATTTATAGGCAAGCTGATCTTCAGCTCACGGATCCCACGGATCCCACACAAGGGATCCGTACTTTATATGATTTGGATCCGTGGGATGTGACAGCTAAGGTTTAGTTGTATCTTACCATATCTTAGTTGTATCTTACCAAATCATCCAAGATCTTCAAATGTCAACTATGTATCTTGCAAATCTAACCAAGATATATCAAAGATATTGTATGTGATGCATGCAATGATGTCATGGAATGGTTTTAGAATTAAAGTTTCCTTTTAAGGAAACAAGTTACTAAACTTGTAATTCATGGTTAATATGTGAAGTGTAAAATGTGTACTTAAGAGACTTAAGCTAGTATTTATTATTTGCTAAAAGATATTCCTTATATTTGTCATTAACAAAACTAATGAAAGATCAAAGAATATAAATAAGGTTTTTGAGACGCTATTTGTATTAACAATCTCCCCCTTTTTGTTGATGACAAAACATAAGGTATATTTTTGAGCAAGAGAATAAATATAGCGTGAGTTCTTAAAAATATATATTAAGTTTGTTTATTAAAGAAAAGTTTTGTAAAAATGTATGTACTGTGATGAATCACAGTTGATGCAAACTTAGTCCCTTTCTCCCCCTTTTTGTCGAAACAAAAAGAGTAGCGTAGCGGAATGCGATTTTGAGAACTTTAAAGCTCCCCCTTGTTTTATACTCCCCCTAGATGGAGTAATCAAGGAAATAATGCATGAATCTACAAAACAAACGGTTAGTATATGAAATGCTTATGAGATGCTCCCCCTTGATGTATACTCCTCACTTCTCGAGTACCAACGTATACTATGAAGGGTATGATATGCTGCAAATGAAGTGTTAGAAATGAATGACTTCAATGAAGAAGTAGAATGCTTGTGAAGTATTCTCCCAAACAAGCCTTTCAATATGTTTGACTTTTAAAAGTCAAAACTAAGTGTCTGATCATTATAATTTCCTAAAGCAATCATAATCAAGATATAATATAGGTTAGATAATGATGTTAGTTCACAATGATAATGATAATATGCAATATGTTGATCACTCATAAGCATAAAACATCACATTCATTGATAATGAGCAGGAGCGGGTGGTGGTGTGGTTGCTACAGGAGTAATGGTAGGAGGTGGTGTTTTTATGACTACATGTGAGGGAGTTGGAGTGGATAAAGTAAGGAAGTTTTCACTAGCAATGGGTGAGGATATGTTGAGTGGTGATGATTCTTCAGAGGATGAGTTGTGAATGTTGATGAAACAACAAGGTTTGACACTCATACGGGCTGTTCGTTTTAGTGGCTTGGATGTAGAGGAGTTGTGTGATTTTGTCATTGAGACTTTTAGGTGAAGTATGATAGCTAAAATGTACAGAAGAAGAGATGGTTGTGATGTGAATTGAAGATCCTAAAGTGCTAATTTATAGACAGAAGGTTTGTGAGTCTGTGTGTTTGGATTTGATGTGAATCCAATAGAGAATGTTGGTTTCTAATGATTTGGAACAAAAATTTGTGCAGGTCATATCAAGGAAGTCAATCCATTGAGCTTTGGTTGAGTAATGTGATGTGTATTTGCAGTTAATACAAGGAGATAGTGGAAAATCTGATGATTTGATATTTCCACGGATTTGACGGATCCCTAAAAAGGGTTCCTTCTTTGTATTAGTTTGGTAACTTACACCTAAAATTCAAAAATTTAAATTTTGGTGGGAAATTTTGTTCCTAAGTTTCTAAGAATTCCCTAATGATTCTAAGATGAATTATGATCAGTGAATGAATCCTAAATGATACTCAATCACTTAAGTTTTAAGAATCGGGATAAGTCGAAAAAGTTTTAGAATTTTACTAGGAAACCTGCGGATCCAAGTTGAATCAAAGGCGGAACCTTGTTCAGGGATCCGCTAAATCCGCAGGTTGGCGGATGGCGGATCCAACGATAAGCCTTGGCGGAGCCCAGGTTTGGGATCCGCCGGATCCGTATTCCTAAAACTAAAGAAACTAAACAGAACATATGTCATATTTCGCGTTTTTCGACGAAAACCCGAAAATTCACCTAGACCTTACTTAACATCTAATATGTATAGCAAAAAAACTAAATATGATAACATTAACACATGATTGCACATAGTTTAATCCGTTCTTAGAAACTTACCGTTTTAGGTGTTATGCCAAACATAGGCTATAACCCGGAAAATTGATAACCATGATGGTTATCTACCTGCAAGTGTTAGTTATTACACATACATAACAAGTATTATCAGATTAAGTCGAGACACATAGAAGTTTAACATCACAATATCCAACATTGTTCAAAACCAAACATTCCATCAACTAAGCTTCTTCTTCAACTTCTTCATCCCTTTGTGCAATTTCATCATCCAACGACCAAGATTCTTCACCATTCCTTTGATGTTTCGATACTCAGCGGATTCATTTTGAATTGAAGGAAGATGGCTCAAGTACTCGGGTGGAGGAATCCTAGAATTTGGCATACCATCATCTTCACTCATTGAAGATGAGGAGGATGATGTTGGTATACGAGGACGTTTACCCTTATCAACACTAACCCTAAAGTCGCTCAAAGGAACGAAGGTATGTTCAATTTCATTGTAATCCGGAACAAAGCCTAAATGGTTTGGACGAGCGGGTGCAAAGGCTCTATAAAGTCGAGTTAAGAGCATACCATAAGGCATTGCAATCTTGCTTTGAACCGGAATGTCACACATTCTTTTGGCAACATAATAAGCAAGATTGAAGGGTTGAAGAGTAGAGATGTTGTACATCATATGACACAAACAAGCATTGATGTGATCACGGTTTCCTATGGTGCACATCACATTAGCCCTTAAGACATCTTCCATTTTCTTGAATTCGAGTTTGAGTTCATTTAGCTCCATTGCAAATGGATCTCTAGCAACTTCACGACCACGAAACATTCTTGTGGGGTTGTTCTTAGGAATGAAGAGATGTTCCCTAATCACTTCTTTTGATTCGAGAGGAGTGACATATGGTGCCGTCCTATCGAGATTGGATTCTAAGATTGTTAAGGACCATTTGTCCGAGTAAAGACATGTCCCTTGGTTTGGAATTCCTAAGACCTCACCAAATTGATCAAGAGGAATGTTGACAAGATTTCCATTTAGTGTAAAATGAAGACTCAAGTAACCTTGGTCACTAGAACTAAGACCTACACTAGCATAGAACTCAAGTATGAACCTAGGAATGATTGGTTCATCTATATCTAAAAGAGAATCAAATCGAATTGCGGCTAATTGTTCCCTAAGTTGTGTTCCTTCATAGAACGATGAATCTACGGCTCTACCCTCATGGACATACTTTTTCTCTAAGGCTTTGAAAATTTCGATTTGGGCATTGGTTAGACCTTTGGTTTTGTGGACTTTGGGTAAGTAGTTAACGGTTTTCTTGTGATCGTAGTTGGTTGCGGGAGGCATGATTTTCCTAAGTACAAAAGTTACATAGTTTTAGTTAAAATGATCAAAGGAAGTGTAAAATTCCTAGTGTGTGCCTACATGGGGACAATGTGGAGGTGCGGTTATCTCGACTCCTTTTGATGCAAGAAAAATTAGTTTATGCAAGTTTTGTTTATAAACGAGAGATAACCCAAACGCTCCTATTTCAATGTAGCTACGGTTGAATGTACCCGAAAATACATATTAATTATGTATTCCCTTTAGCATTCAAGAGACATTATGCAAGTGAAGTCTAAAAGATAACGTTTTTGCATTTGTATGAACAATGTGCGAAAAAATCATTTTACCTAGTCGTTAGAAGATTTTAGTGAAAAATTTTCATGGGGTTTTTGTTAAATTAAGACAATGTGCTATGAGATGCAATTCCTAACTAAGAAAAACATGTTTTTAAGTATAATGTAATAAATATGCTTCATGATTTTTCAAGAATTATGCATATACCCCAAGTTTATGTTTTGTGCATGAAATGGAAATCCTAGACGCAGATCAGGAGTATAAATATGATAAGAATACTTACAGTGATGTTAGAAGCACAAATTTGTGGAAGAAAATGGTCTAAATTGTGATGGAGATTAAGTGTGTGTCGAGTATAGTAAGGTGATATGTTTTGGAGTGAGGAATGAATAGTAGTTGTTCTTGTTTATTAAATAATAAACTGAACTCAGCATGCGACGGATCCGGCGGATCCAAAACAAAGGATCCGTCCTTGTTATCGATTGGATCCGCGGATTCAGAACACATGTTTTGGTTTAGTGTCGTGTGTGGCTAAACTAATGTTTCTCCTAATCACTAGGTTCCATTAATCCTAATCCAAGTCTAAGATAATTAAAAGGTTCTCGTTTAAGTGGTTTAGTGAGAATATCGGCAATGTTGTCCTCTGAGGAAACTTTCTCAATTGAGATGATTCCCTTCTGTACATTGTCGCGAAGGAAGTGATGGCGTATTTCAATATGTTTGGTTCTAGCGTGTTGGACTGGATTTTTGCTTAGATCGATAGCACCTTTGTTGTCGCAAAGAATGGGAATGTTGTTGAGTTCAATTCCATAGTCGACGAGAGCTTGTTTCATCCACAGTGCTTGTTGACACGCCTTTCCTGCAGACACATACTCTGCCTCTGTTGTTGAGATTGCGAGGGCAGTTTGTTTCTTAGCAAACCATGATGTTAGACAATATCCTACAAAAGTACAAATACCGCTAGTACTTTTCCTATCAACATAATCACCTGCGTGATCTGAGTCAGTATACACTATGGTTTCTACACCCGTTCCTTTGGGATACCATAATCCTAAGTGTGTAGTACCTTTGATGTACCTAAATATTCTTTTAACAGCTTCAAGATGGGACGTTTTTGGATCTTCTTGAAAACGTGCACATAGACAAACACTAAACATAATGTCAGGCCTACTAGCCGTAAGATAGAGTAAACTACCAATCATTCCTCTATATTTAGTGCTATCTACGGATTCATTTTCTTCATCCTTAGTAAGTTTGGTTTCGGAGGACATGGGTGTTCTCATGGGTTTTGAGTCTTCAAGACCAAACTTCTTAAGCATATCTTTGATATACTTTGATTGGTTGAAGAATATCCCATCTTCTAATTGTTTAATTTGGAGACATAAGAAAAAGTTTAGTTCCCCCATCATACTTATTTCAAACTCGTCATGCATGATTTTTGAGAAATCGTCACATAACTCTTGACAAGTTGAACCGAATATAATGTCATCCACATATATTTGGACTATGATAATATGTGATCCCTTTTTCTTGGTGAAGAGAGTATTATCTACTAGGCCCATGGTATACTTATGGTCAACTAGGAAAGTCTTAAGTCGATCATACCAAGCCTTTGGTGCTTGCTTAAGTCCGTATAAAGCTTTCTTAAGTTTGAAAACATAATTTGGTTTTTCAAAGTCGGCAAAGCCGGGAGGTTGTGCAACATATACTTCTTCATTTATAAGACCATTTAAGAAAGCACTTTTGACATCCATTTGAAATAACTTAAAATCATGTGCACATGCATATGCAAGTAATATTCTAATAGACTCAAGTCTAGCTACGGGTGCAAAGGTTTCATCGTAATCTATACCTTCTTGTTGATTGTAGCCTTGAGCTACTAGCCTAGCTTTATTTCTAGATATAATACCTTTTTCATCCATTTTATTTCTAAAGACCCATTTGGTGCCTATTATGGTTTGGTTTTTAGGTGGAGGGACCAATGTCCAAACATCATTTCTAATAAATTGATTAAGTTCTTCTTGCATAGCAATTACCCAAGATTCATCTTTTATTGCCTCGTCTATATTTTTAGGTTCAATAGTTGAAATAAAACAAAAATAATTACTTTCATTTTGAGCTTTGGATCTTAATGTTCTTTCATTAAGTTTTCCTATGACGTTTTCTAATGGATGACTTTTAGTTTCTTTAATATTGACTATTTCTCCTTTTACGGGTTCATTGTCATTTTCAATGTTTTCTATATCATTAACCATTTGACTTTCAACTAAGTCATCATCTACCAAAGGTGATGTCTTAGAGGGAGGTGGACTTTCGTTGAATGTTACGTTCAACGATTCCTCGACTCTTGATGTTTCCTTGTTTAATACAATGTATGCTTTACTGTTTTGTGAATACCCAAGAAATACACCTTCATACGACTTTGGGTCGAACTTAGTGAGATAATCTTTTGTGTTTAAAATGAAGCACTTGCTTCCAAAAACTCTAAAATATCCTAATGTAGGCTTTTTGCCTCGATAAATTTCATAAGGAGTTTTATTTAAAAATTGTCTAATTAAAACTCTATTTAGGATATATGTAGAAGTATCTACAGCGTGACACCAAAACTTTTGTGGTATGTTTTGTTCATTTAACATAGTTCTACTCATTTCTTGAATTGTTCTATTTTTACGTTCTACTACACCATTAGATTGAGGTGTACGAGGAGCCGAGAAATTATGAGTTATTCCATTATTATCACAAAAATTTCCAAATTGAATTTCATTGTCAAATTCTCGACCATGGTCAGTTCTAATAGATACTATATTACTTCCTATTTGATTTTGAATTTTCTTGCTTAGAATTTCAAATTTATCGAATGCCTCATTTTTAGTTTTCAAAAACTTTGTCCATGTATATCTAGAGTAATCATCTACTATGACTAAAGTGTAAAAATTTCCTCCATAACTTTGTATAGCCGACGGGCCAAACAAATCCATATGTAATAATTCTAGGCATCTAGATGTAGATACCATGTTTTTAGCCTTATGGCTATTATGTACTTGTTTCCCAATTTGCAAGCATCACAAAAGTGTTGGTCATATTTCAACTTGGGTAGGTTCCTAACGAGTTCTTTGGATGACAAAGATTGAATAAGCCTCATATTATCATGACCTAATTTCATAACATAGACATTATTCTTTAAAACACCTTTTCCTACGGTTATGCCATCTTTAAGTATTTTACTTCCATTTTCACTGAAAAGGACGTTATACTTTTTGCGGCATAATTGACTTATACTAAGTAAATTAAATCCTAAATTATCTACATGAGCAACATCATCAATAGATAGAGAGTCATGAGAGATTGTACCTTTTCCGATGATTTTACTTTTAAGCTTGCTACCGAATGTGACATTACCTCCGTCATACACTTGATAGGTTGAGAAAAGATTTTTGTTTCCCGTCATGTGTCTTGAGCACCCACTATCTTTGATCCACTCATCAGGTTCAAGATCAACTTTCAAGCATACCTAAGTTCATAAAAGACTCAAGCATTTGGTCCCCAATATCTCATGGGTCCGTTTGGGTTAAACATGACATTATCATGGTTTATGTATGTAAATGGTGGACAATTGTTCCATGACATATAACTAGGACCATGAAAGTTTCTAGGTATATTTTGGTTCCAATTATTTTGATAAGTATGTTGTGGATTAACTATACTCTTTGGAAAGGGGTGTTTGGGAAAACTCATTTGAGGTCTCTGTTGATCCGTTTTAACTCTATATTCATTTCTAGCTTGTCCTCTTCCTAAAGATACTGCTGGTTTATGTTTATTATTGGTTATACTACTGTTAGGTTTCTTAGTAACTTTAACAAACTCGGAACGGTCGACTTTGTGAACCTTCTGTTCAACTTTAGTACTCACGGATCCTTTAGATACACTTGGCGGATCCAAATTTTTGGATCCGTCGGATCCGTGAGTGTCCAACTTGGTTGAATCAGTTTTATTCACAGTCTGTTCGTTATAATCACTTAAGGTTCCTAGTTTCATAAAGCCTAGTCCTGTTTTATCATGAGGTAGTTTTTGCATTTTCATTATTTCATTTGCACAACTTATGTTTTTATCAAACCTTTTAAACTTTGAATTTTTGTTTGATCAAATCTTCCTGTGTGGTTCTTAA
Source organism: Artemisia tridentata subsp. tridentata (assembly GCA_021014915.2). NCBI lineage: Eukaryota > Viridiplantae > Streptophyta > Magnoliopsida > Asterales > Asteraceae > Artemisia > Artemisia tridentata. Next base: position 469,252,757 of record CP139509.1, on the reverse strand, counting down.
GGTTTCTAATTCAAGTTTTAGTTCTTGACAGGACACACACGTTTCTTTACTGTCTTTACCTTTTTCAATTCGTATTGCTTTTTCTTTAAGCCAAAATACTTCATTTTCTAAAAGTGTTGTCTTTGTTTTCAAAAACTTGTTTTTGTTTATGATTTTTAAAGTAACGTCACACAGTTTGTTATATTCTACTTCTAAGGTTTCGTCATCTATAGAGGAGTATGAATCAGAATGTACCTCTTCTGTGTCATTAGCCATAAGTGCCATTTCGTTGTTCTTAGGCTCATCATCATCATCTCCTTCACTATCGCTCCAAGCTCCACTAACGAAGGCTCTTTGAGACTTGGTCTTTGGAGGCTTTGGACATTCTCCTATTAAGTGACTGGAGTCACCACACCTATAGCATTTCCTATCAACCTTACCTTTCTTATCGTCACGATCTTTCCGAAAGGATTTCTTTTCATCACGAGGTGGTTTTACAAACTTTCCTCGTCTCCTGAAGAATTTCTTGAAATCCCTCACGGCCATGGCATACTCTTCATCATCACTGTTTGAACAAGACTCATCATCATCACTTGACTCGACTTTGGCTTTCAAGGCAATAGACTTAACCTTCTCCTTTTTGCCTTTGACAATTTCCGAGTCTTTTTCCATAATCATTTTGTGAACTTTAAGGTTTCCTATGAGCTCATCCAGTGTCATGCTTGAGAGATCTTTAGATTCTTCAATAGCTGTCACCTTTGCTCTCCATTTCGGATGGAGTGCTCTTAGAAATTTCCTGACAAAATTCTTACTAGAAAAAGATTCATCAAGTGCTTTAAGTGATGTAATAATAGTATTGAACTTAGCAAACGCACTATCAATGGTCTCATCTTCAGAGATAACAAATTGTTCGTATTGTTGGACAAGAAGATCAATTTTGTTATCTTTTACTTGTGAGTTCCCTTGATGTGTGATAATAAGAGATTGCCAAATATCCTTAGCCGTTTTACACATAAAAACTCTTTCATATTCTTTCTTAGGTAAGGCATTATAAAGCATCATTTTGGCTTCATTATTTTTGGCAATTAGTTTCTTTTGCTCATCACTGTGACGAGTAAGAGAAGCTCCTTCATCCCGACCACCCGAAATATTATTACTAATAGGTTTGTAATCACCATCAACTATAATATACCATAGATCTATGTCCTTTGACTTTACATAAGTCTCAAAGCGATTTTTCCAATAAATAAAACAATTTGGTTCAAATAGAGGTGGTCTCTGCATAGATTGCCCTTCTTTAAAGTTTTCAAAATCCATGGATCGTTTTAAGTTTTAAAATACAATATATTTTAAAGATCTTAAGTAACGTAGCTCTTGATGCCAATTGTGGAAAACTAGAAGGGGGGTTGAATAGTTTTTACCGTTTTATTTGCTTTGTTACTATATGTTAATTTCAAAGGAAACAATCACAAATAAATAATCACACAATGTAAACAAAAGATAAAGAGAGGAAAGATCAAACCACACGACACTGTTGTTTATAGTGGTTCGGCTACAAGGACTCTCTTCCTTGCCCTACTCCACTCCCCGAGTTTCCTACTCGAGAGTTTATCTTTCACTAAGAAACAAACTCCTTTTCTAGGCGGAGAAAACCTTTACACGTCGCTTACTTCCTTTTCCGGTACTAAGCTAAACACCGGGTTCTTTCACAAGGTAGAACCAACCTGACGTCGCCTAATTACTTTACCGACACTAAGCTAGATGTCGAGTTCTTTACACGGGTACAACCACTCCCTACACTCTTTGTGCTTTAAGGACTAAAGCACTAACCACACTCACTGATTACAAATGATAGATATGATGTGTGAAACAAACTACAATATCACACAGTAATGCAACTAAAGGATTACGGTTCTGTAGATCCTTGAATGCTTGATCTCTTTTCTACAAAATGAAAGATCAAAGTGAAATGCAACTATGAATGATGTTAGTAAGATATGTACTGAATGAATATGTGTGTTAAAGCTATATGAGTGATGAAAGAGCCAAATGATCAGCTTCCTATTTATAGGCAAGCTGATCTTCAGCTCACGGATCCCACGGATCCCACACAAGGGATCCGTACTTTATATGATTTGGATCCGTGGGATGTGACAGCTAAGGTTTAGTTGTCTCTTACCATATCTTAGTTGTATCTTACCAAATCATCCAAGATCTTCAAATGTCAACTATGTATCTTGCAAATCTAACCAAGATATATCAAAGATATTGTATGTGATGCATGCAATGATGTCATGGAATGGTTTTAGAATTAAAGTTTCCTTTTAAGGAAACAAGTTACTAAACTTGTAATTCATGGTTAATATGTGAAGTGTAAAATGTGTACTTAAGAGACTTAAGCTAGTATTTATTATTTGCTAAAAGATATTCCTTATATTTGTCATTAACAAAACTAATGAAAGATCAAAGAATATAAATAACGTTTTTGAGACGCTATTTGTATTAACAGGTTTAATGTGATTGGTTGGTCAACAAAGTTACGTGGAAAGTCAAACCCGATAGTCAAGTGATAGTCAAAATATGTGTTATAAAGTTATGGGAAGTATTATGTGCCTCAAATAGATAGGAAATGGACTTCAAGGGCTTAAGTTGTCATATGCCAATTGTGTTATAAGTTAGTTGTGGCTAAAATAGGAGGAAAGAGACTTGAGGGGCCATTCTTGCCAAAGGACCAAACTTGCTACCTAACTAATTATATCTAAGGATTTCTAGACATTTCCACCTTATCCTAGAGGGTGTTTGAGGTCCGGATATTAGGAAGGAAAAAGAGAGGGAAAGAGTGAGATGGTGACTTAAAGAAGATGAAGAAGATAAAGACCAAGTGCCTATAGTCCTTCCTAGTTATGATCATCACAAGTAAGTATTTATGTTCTTGATGTTAATGAAGTATAGATTATGAATAAAGTGGGAAATCATCAATTGATCAAGATATGATCAATTAATGATGTAGAAAGGAAGATGGGTTTGTTTGATAGGTTATGTTAACCTTGTTTATGTTATTAACTATTATGTTATTAGGGCTTGATATGTTGTAGAAGATTGATGATTATGGTTAATTGTGGAGATTGATGATGATGATGGATGATAGTGGTGATGATGATGTCTTTGATGTTGTTTAGCTTGGACTAAGGTAAGTAACTCCCACTAAAACATGTATTATATGTGTATTTATCATGTATGTATTGTGGTTGTATAAGAGTATAAGAGTTGGATTTAGAATGGTTGTAAGCTAAGGATGGATGACTAGTGATCTTGACTAAGGGTATGTTAGCTTGTTGGATTTGGGCTAGTTAAGGTATGTCGTTGATTATGGTTGTGATGAATGGATGTAATTATGTTATGAAGTTGTGTATGATATGAATGGTATGAAGTAGCTTAGAGGCTTTCACGTGATTATGATGCTTATGTGGAAATATGTGTATGAGATATGTTTTATGTCGGGTTACTTACTAAGCGTAAGCTTATTCTTTTAGTTGTCAATGTTTTTGTAGGTTTATGTGCGGCAGAATGAAAGTACTTGGACTATAGCCTAAGGATTTGGAAGCGGATTGATAGATAGATTGCAATTAGGATCTTAGTATAGAATACCGAGCTCAAGTGTCAAGGTTGTACCCCCGAGAGTCTTTTATTGATTTATAAAGTAAAGTCAGGTGCCAAAATGTATGTCAAAGAGGTCATAACGATTTGGTAGTCGTTTGGTATGTTTAAGCATGTTTTATGTGTTTATGGTTCAAGTTAAAGGGGCGTTTGGTTTAAGCGTAAACGTACCCATTTTGAGTTGTAAACGGGTCTAGTGCCCTTGGAACATGTTTTTTTATGTCAAGTTATTGATGTTGGTCAAGTTTGATGTAAAACGGAAGTCGTATGGGTTGTTTGTAGTGAAAATGGGTCTAAACGGGTTATTTGCATAACCCGTCTAATTTGTAAAGTACCCTTTCGGGGAGTCGTTCGGTAAATGTTTTTGTATGAAAATGAGCCCATTGATATACTAAGTAAATCTGGAAAGTTTGGTTAGATAACGAGTTCGGGAGGTCGGGTTTCCAAGCGTGGAACTTGGAAAATGATTTCGGGCGGACAGAAGGTCTGAACCACCGCGGTTCAGACCTGAACCGGCGGTTCAGACCCATTTTGGGCTCCAAACCGGCGGCTAGGAAATCCCAGCCGGCGGTTCAACCAATTTTCAGATTTTGGCGATTTTCGAAAAATCATATCTTTTAAACCGTAAGTCGTCACGGATCGTGCCACCTGTCATTTTGAAGGTAATCTAGTCTACCTTCATTTAAAAATAGTCTCAAGGGCTGAATGTATATAGATTTTTTTCTGTTTTCAATAGAGTGACCGTATGTCCATAAAAGTCAAGCGTTTTCACGTAAAAAGTTTTAATTTTTTGCCTAAGCGGGCACGGGGTGTAACAGGTAGAGAGCTCTACAATGAAGCTTAAGATTCTTAATGGGTGTTCCAAGGTCAACAAAATGCATGTCGAGCGTTCACACTTATCAAGATGTCTAACGATGATGGTAGAATGTTCGGACAGATATAATGAACCTATGGTCTACTAACCGAGGATAGTCTTCATTAAATGTCAAAACTTCTAAAGCTTCTAAGGCACTCCTTAAGATATCCTATTATCACAATAAGTGCACGTTATATGATGTAAGTATTATCACGTTGATCAGGCGTCATAATACTAGCATCATATAAATATGCCCTCATGATGGTCATACTCTATCTCGAGTTGTGAAAAGCAACCTATCAGCATCCTAATCGATCTTCTTCATTCTCAGGTGGTGTCAGAAGCAATCATTATCAACGGAATGGAAAAAAAATTAGGAAAACAGATCTTATCCTAAAGGTAATGGAAACCTAAGTATGTCTAGTAGAAGTGAAGTACGTCATCGATTGCATCAATTACTCCATCATTCACAGGAATCCACTCAACCATACATGAATGTTCGCTTCAAGAATCCGTTCATTCAAAATACATGATCTCAAAACCTCCTCCAAGTCCGAGTAGTCTGTCTTTGTTTGTCCATCAGTTTGAGAGTGAAAAGAAATCTTAAACTTGAGTCTGATTCCTCAAGCCTTCTGTAGTCCATCCTAGAACTGAGAGATAGTAATGCGAATCCCTGACATGATCGCTGAATACCCTTCTACCAGCAAGTCTACTTCTGATCTCAATTCATCTTAGTACAACTAATATGAATAGGGAGGTGAAACTGCGTGTCTCAGTCAGGTCTTCTAACACAGCTCAAAATTCGTCATCTTGATTAGATTCTTCTTCTATGCTCGCCACCACTTTCGCCTTGCGAGAAATGTCTTCCAATTTTCAAGGTAACCACCACTGTTGTCAGCTCCAGGTTATGTGTTCAATAGTTTATCTCTTACGGTTTGGTTGTCTTGATGCCCCAAGCAGTAATCTTCACATGCTGAATAAAGTATAATCACGTCCCTCCTAAGTTTCTCTCTTCTTCTCACATGCTTCATCGATGGTGACGCCAGTCGTATACACCTTCCTCTACTCTTCTGTAAGTTTCTAACTCCGGCAACTGTCGTCGATCTTGGCCCTTTGGTGGAAATCTCAGTCTTCGCAGGATCCATAGTAGTACTATCTGTTGCAACTTATGAACACCAATCAAAATTTACTCTTCCAGAACAACAGGTCATCCTGGCTTAACAAGAATTGATCTTCATGTTCCTCATTCGCCCTTGAACACCACAATGTCATACTATAACAAATTTGTCCAAATACTCGTGAAAGACATGATTTCATTAGATCCATAAGAATAGTTGAAGTATTTGCCAATACAATTGACATCATTAAAATTCATAGTGATCACAATGAGTACGAAAGGCAGTTCAGGAATATCTTGTTTCTTACACGTAACAGATGATAATCGGACCTTAAGTCAATCTCCATGGAAACTTCACATCCTACGGTTGATCAGATAAATCCTCAATTCGGGGTAATGAATAACGGTTTAGCCAGTCGGAATTTATGGTAAAAGAATTAATAAAATGATTGTTTGAGTCGCCAAAAGTGAGACGTATAGCATGACAGTCGTTAGCATTTTCATGCTCAGTTAACAAATCCATACCAGAATAATATCGAAATCGTATATTTCCAAAGGAAAACACTTAGCAGAATAAATCTTATGATCAGAATGGAATGGTCAAATTCCTATACTTGTGGTTAATAGACACCAGGTTTCTCATAAGATAGAAATTGTTTATGTGAAATCTAAAAGTGTTAGAGGAAACTTAATATGTTCAGCATAAGCAAAAGAATTCACAGAATGTGTCAAACACATTTTAGTTGTAAGAATTCTTAGAATGGTCGGAAGGGTATCAAACTGATTATCAAACGAATCGGAGATGAAGGTCGGAATCAGAAAGTGAACTTAAATGGTGTAAGGTATATCAATGTAGTTCTCGAGGCATTCTAAACTTACTTGGTTACTAAACTTAGGTTGTGCATAAATTCTAATTTCTGAAAGAATGATCTTATAAGGTTTAACTAAAAGTAGAGGCATGATTCAGAGTGATGCGGAAGCAATACTACACAAGCGAAAGTCCTGGTCTACCCAATCCTCACCGGTCATAATTTAAGTTTCTACAGGGAGATCCTAAAGCAAGTTTTCAAAGGTTGTCTTATAAGTTCCTACAGTGGAAACCTAAGGGATGTACTACAAGTCGAAACCTGTCTCTGATACCATAATTGTAACACCCCAACCCGAAAAGGGTAGAAATGTCACATTCATGGTGTCAAACAGAACATACGCAAGCAGAAGACTTTAATAATACAAATAAATATAAACGTTACAAATGAATTCTTAAGGAAAATGAAGTACAATGACTACAACTAATATACAATAAGTCTAATATGAAACATCTCCGAGTCAACTCTAATCCATGGTAGCTATCAAAGGTGTAGGCCTCTAAGAGCTCTTATGCACTCTTCACTCATATCCCAGATTCCCTCTAAAACCTGCCGCGGTGAAAAGAAATGCGGCTGAGCTTAAAAAGCCCAGTGAACAGATATGTATAACAAGTATTGAAATTGAAAATGAGAAATACAGAATATGGTGCATTGGGGAATAACAGAAGGTATATCAAAATGTATCAAAGGTGTAAAGGTTGTCAGAAATCTACCACGAGCCCAGAAACATATCATATCATAAACATCATAATCATGGTCTTCATAAATAACATAAGTAACATAATGGAGTAGCTAGCTCCCAGAAATGTGAAAGGCGTGTATTGCACACAGCACCAGTCACCAGAAACATATCATAATAACATAACAGATCAGAACTAGGATGCATCCATACGCCCCTGCAGAAATCATAATCATCGTGGTCATACATATTACATAACAAAAGGGACGGGGTGGAACATCACTCGACCACACTAGAGTCATGCCATTGGTGCATCAATGACATGGTCATGGAACCCCCATGACTAGTGATAGCTCGGGTATCAAACTGAAGGGTCAACAGAATGTCATAGTAATGAAACAGAATGTCATAGTAATGACACAGAATCTAAGGTCATCAGAAATATCATAATCATAGGTTCATATCAACGGGTGCATAGCAAAGGTTCATATCAAAGGGTGCATAGCAAAGGCTCATATCAAAGGCATCAAAATCAGAAGCTAATAAATCAAAAGATGTGAAAGGTCATGAGAAACCTTATAAGAAAGGTCAGAATATCTGTACCTTATGCAAGCAACCAAAATAAGAAAGGATACTGAAACAGGGAAATCACTCCTTCTTCACCGAACCTAATACAATTTAATGATCACGTGTTACTTATAAGCTCGTTTTAATCGGATTTCATAATTTAGGTTTCTTTCTATTTTTAGAAATCTTCTATTTTTAGTAACCTTCCAGATTAAGTAACTTTCCATAATTAGTAACCTTCTATTTTTAGTAACTTTCCATATTTAGTAACTTTTCATATTTAGCAAGTTTCCATATTTAGCAGGTTTCCATATTTAGTAACAAGTCATACCTGAAATAGAAACAAGTATTGGGGCACCAAACATCAAAAGAACACCTTTAACACTTAGGTAAAACATGCATACATGTTAACTGATTTTATCACAAACTAAGCCCAACAAACGAATTTTAAAAAGATATCAGAATCCCAAACTAAAAATCCAAAAAATTATCACAGAAGCCCATATGTCTTAGGAGTCTACTGCAATTTTCACAGATTTTATTATCAAGTGTACACCCCTTTTTAAAATCGTCTAAATTAACATATTCAGATTTGGATCTGCAGATACAATTCAAAAGTATGTACTTAAAAACTTAACCATATGACTTCAGAAAATTCTACCAAATTTCCAGGAGGTAGTCCACATATGAAATATGATTCCTGTAAATTTGTGGCCTCTAATATGCTATGCTTTGGAAATGAAAAATCATAGAATCCGACTTAAATACAACTCAGCTAACACATTTTAACATATGATCACATTAAATTCAGAAAAACATCCAAATCAACCTCAAATTCGTTCAAACCAATTGGAATACTTTCCTAGGACCCTAAACTAGGTTTACATGCAAAATTTCAGTATTAGAAACTTCAGGAGCTCACGTTATCAAGCACAAAAAATCGACATTCAGAACAGTCAATCACACAAATCCATTTTAGGCCATATTTAGCACCATTTTAATTATCCAATTTGCATATAAGCTTACACCCTTCACTCACAACTCATTTAGGCATCATATTAACATACTTATGCAATCAAATCCATGGAATCAAACACCAATTTCAGTTCATGTAATCTAAATATTCAAGAACTGTTTTTAATTAATTCACAAACAAGCCCTAATTCGTCTATTCCTTTTTAACCCAAACGACCACGTGATCAATATAACTTTTATTCCCAGAAATTGCTCCTCACAAACATATATATAAACACTTCATATAAATCATTCAAGATAATAACAATAACCTACACACGAACACATAAAATAACAACACAAAAAATTACAAAAACCCTAATTCTTTTATTTTAAATGTGCTAGGGTTTCTAGGTTTTACAAGCGTATTAAAACATGTTATTAATTAGGTTTTTGTGTTGATTACAATTAGATTCATGTGTGTTTGGTGTGTCGACTGGAAAAAGAAAAAAAATAATAGAAGGATTGATGGTACCTTGTGCTTATCGAGATAAAAGAACGGAAACAAACCCAAGAATTTCAATGATCAATTGCTAATGAATTACCAGTATCACACCTTCGACCCTTTGATATTTGAGTGAGGAATAAAGCATCAACTTTTGTGGTTTTTTTCGTTGGTTATGTCGTACAGTAGAGGAGAGGAGGGAGGGAAGAAAAAGGCCGGTTCATTAGAGATAAGAAAGGAGCGTAATCATGGGCTTGATTGAGGATTTTATTTAATTTTGCAAATCATGCATTAATGGGCTAGGGGGGGTGTCCTTATTTACCCTTTTTTTTTTTTGTAACAATATTATTTCTTTGTATGACTTAGGTTAGTGTATAACATATAGTAATTATAATGTGTGAATGACATATGTTTAAATTTTGTACTTAGGTTAAAATGTATACTGTTCTTGTATAATTATTAGAATGCTTTTATAAATTCAAAATTTTTGAGGGGCAAAATGGGAATTTCAAATGAGTGAAAATTTAGGGTTTTACAGTTACAGGTAATATGTATATTGAA